>JALBYZ010000460.1:0-26712 GCA_038050575.1 Globisporangium mamillatum | reverse complement strand
AGGCAATAACGAACGGCGCTTCCGAAGTGGTCTTATATATCCTTCCAGGGGCTTGGCGCGTTATTTTCTAGTGCCATCAGTTTTGCTTGGATTGGGACGTGGGGAGCACCAAACGATTGGTCTGAACGAGACGAGTGGCGGGGCGTAATTATGAATGTAAATATGGCATTTTGTGGTTGCAAGTGTAAAAAAACTGGTGGTCTTATAAATATGGCCAGCACTGTATTGAGGCAGAGCTGTCTCCGACGCGACTGATACAGACATCCCCCCATTAAGTTACATTGCCATCATTTAATACCCTCTTGAAACCGATTAAGTTGACATTATTTTTGACAGCCATTGGCGCGAAATTCGAGTTGCTGACACCAGTAACAACTGCAGAAGAGCTAATAGGCAATCCTGTTGAACGTGTTTGCACTTGCGGATACTTTGATCCTGACCAATAAAATTGCAGTTGGTGATACGAAAGCCAAGATCAAAGGCAGAGTTGCAGTTGCACCCAGAGTGTCCAAGTCCAGCCGAGTTGCATGTTGCACATCTGCATACATTAATCTTGTGACAAAGAGTACCCACGTCTGATACATGGTCCGCTCATGGAGGCAGCTCCATGAAGAGCGCAGAGAGCAGGCAAAAACAACAGCATGTAGCAGACGCGCTTCTGATTACCACTTGGTAATTCACTTTTCATCATTTCGTTTACGGCTCAAGTGGAACGGGGCTCAATTCCGTTACTTTAGCTTACACGTGAGGTAGAGGAAGCATCGGTCTCGATTGAAGGTCGAGACGATCTGTTACTTTAGGTGCAAAACCAAATCTGTATTCTCAAATATAAATGCTGATTCTGGCACTCAGCCAGAACACAAAGACATGCAGCAACAATAATGACGTGGCATCATCTCGTTGGCTAGCGGCAGCAAGCCACCAACCAATTGGATACTGCCAAGTCACGAAAGTCGGCCAATTACAAGGCCCTAAAATATGCATCAGAACTATGTGTGACGACAGCCCGTCACATCAAGTCAACAAGCGAAAAAATCTAGCACACCAGCAAGCCGATGGTGACGAAGGGAACGCGCGTCCGTATGACACACGAACAAAAGCGAGCGCTGCGGGAGTATCACGCCGCACACCCCACACTCACTCAGCACAGCCTCGCCGAGCGGGCGACGAGAGAGTTCAAGTTACCAAGCATACAGCGCCGCATGACGTTGTATCGCGTGCTAAACGGGCCTGCCCTCCCTGCCGCCTTAAACCCTGCACGCAAAACCAGCCACAAGGTGACGTCTCCGGCTTTAGAAGCAGCGCTGTTGAAGCAAATTCGGCAATGCGAATACTTCGAGCTGCCCGTCGTGGCTGGCGCCACGGTCGGCGAGAAGGTGGCCAAGATTCGGGATGACCTTGTTCGCAGCGCTAAGCCAGACGCGGCTGCTGTTCTCAAGGTCATGTCGTTCTCGCCTGGTTGGTTGTGCAAGTTCCAAGACCGACATCGCCTGATATCCAAGCGAGTCCGCGGCGAAGCAGCGTCCGTGAACAGAGCAGTCGTTACTGAGGGGCGAGCACTTCTGCAGGAAGTCACGCGTGGTTAAGATAAACGTAACATTTTCAACATGGACGAAGCGGCGTTTTTCTACTACGCTTCACCAAGCAAATCCATTTCAACTGGGCGCATAGCGGGTCGTAAGCAAGGGAAGAAGAGGCTGGCCGCCGTTGTTTGCTGTAATGCAGACGATCCGCCAAAATTGCCTCTGCTTTTCGTTGGCGCTGTGCGCAAGCCCCGCTGCTTCAGGAAGCGATCTGCTGAACGGCTCGGTTTCTATTACGAATCTACACCGAAAGGCTGGATGAACACTGAGCTCTCCGTGAGCTGGCTCTCCCGGTTCGACAAAGACATGCGAGCTGAAGATCGCTACATTTCCCTGCTCGTCGACAATGCCGCTTCCCACCGTCTTATCGCGCCGCTATCCAACATCCAGCTGCGCATGCTTCCTCCCAACACGACCTCCTATCTTCAACCACAGGACGCCGGAATCATCAGCGCGTTTAAATTAGCGATCAGCAGAATCCAGTACCGGCATGTCGTCGATAGCTTTGACGAAGTTTTGAGCCGTGCCTCGGAGGTGGGGAAAGAGAACGTAGAACAAGAGGCAAACTCGTTGTTTCAGGTGGACGTGTTGGTGGCAATGCAATGGGCGCAGCAAGCACGGTTGACGGTCACGCACACGACCATTTCAAACTGCTGGCGGTACACCAAGATATTAGACGAGAATATGTACAAGCTTGTTGATGGCATCGACTGTCTTCATCTTTGTCCGCCGTCTCTGAGTCAGATGCTCAAGTAAATTCAAATCCGGTTGTGTGCCGCACCATTTTGACCCAACCTTCATTTTTAATACTTTATTTACCTGCATTGGCAAGAATACCTCTCAAACCCAATATGCGGATGACCAATTTTTGATGTAACTTATTGGGGAATATCTGTATATGCAAGTTCACAGTAAGCATTTCGCGAAAGAAACGATCACAGCGCGTTGATTGGTGGAATCAAGAAACCACGCTCCCTGATTGGTGGAATGATTTTGTAACGGCTCCCAAACACCTCAATAGTGGTCCCTGCTGTTCGATTTCAATTTTAGCGCGGCAAAGCTTTTTGATGCGGTTATCCATGTGTCAATCAATCAATCGCGCGCCAAAAAAGCGGAGGAGAGCGATTGACGAATGCCATCATCACTCCTCCTCTTGCGCGCTGGTTGAGCAGAGAGCGATCAGTCAATTCCCACTGCACTTGCTTGGTTGTTGTACTACCAACCGACCGGCCGACCTGTGCTTAATTGCCGCCGTTTGCAACCCGCTCGAGCATCATGTGTCAACTTGTACACCGCAAGCGACCGAGGAGCTCATCTCCAGGAGCAGGTGCATCGCTCCGCAATGGCGCCAAGCTGCGCAAGGTGAGTGCGCCGACCACTACTGCGGCGTCATCGCTTGCAGGTGTGGCAGACTACTCGTCTCCGCCTCAAGCAGCAGCGAATGCCAGCGTGAAGCAGCAACTGCTCGAGTCTCGGTGCAAGATGTCGCCGGTCTGTTGTGAGCCGCAAGAGGACAATGAAGACAAGTATGAGGAGAAGATCGATGAAGAGGAGGAACAAGAGAAGGAGGACTCAAAAGCAGAAGCGCACGATTGCGACAACCAGATAGAAGAAAAGGAGTTTGCGACGGCTGTGCACCGCGACGAGATCGTAGCGGCAATCCTGACGATCGCATCAGCGCTCGGACTCGCGCGAGAGACGCTGCACCTCTGTGTGGACGTGCTGGACCGCTTCATGGCCAAACGCGAAGTCGAGGCATCGCGACTGGAGACACTGAGCATTGCGTACGTGCATACCACTGTTGGGTTATTGGTGCGTTGATACCAGCAAAGAGCTCATCTTTTCATCTTTGCTGTTTTGTCTGTGTTTGTTCATGTACAACAGCTGCCTATGGATTGCAGTCAAGTTCATGGAGACCCCGACGACGATCACCGACAAGTCGATCAAGAAAATCCTGCAGCAGCGACGACACTCGGGCAACGTAAGTCTGCCGTTTCTAAGCTCGACCCGTTGTACGAACCTCACGAGTCTAAAAAGATGCTGTTGCTCATTCCTTCTCACAGTGGACATGGCAGCAGATCATCGAAGTCGAGACCGAGATCCTCAAGGAGCTCAACTTCCGTATCATGGCACCTACAACGCTCGGGCTGCTACAAAAGAAGATCTTCGGACTGGACGAACCTCTCGCCCATGAAAAGGTACGATACACGAGCTCGCCCCCACAGCCTATCCGATCAAGCAGCACAAGATACTCACTCGTCTACCTTGCTATACTTCTCTCAACCTGCAGATGCAACTGGCGTACTACTTTGCCGACCTCTTCCTGCTCAAAGACCGGTCCCGGGAGTTCACCAAGGAGCTGCTCGTGGAGGCCATCTGGTACGTCATCTCGGAGCACCAGATCACGAACGTGCAGCCGCCGCTGCTGGCGCCGGTCGTGCTCCTCTTCCTCGCGCACCGCGATAATATCAACCCCAAGCACCACGTGTTCAAGGCGTGGTTCGCGCTGCGCTGCCAGTACGGCGCGTTCCTACCGGCGCCGTGGCGCGTGCCCTACGACCCGTACTGCATCTGCCGCGTCTGCGAGAACGTGCAGGACGCACAGGACGAGCTCGAGGAGCTTATGGAGAGCGCAGCGGCGCCACTGCTGCTGTCGGCAAAGCGCAGCCTCAGCCTGGTATGATACATAGAGAAACCCCATACAATAGAGAAAGAGATATAGAACAACGCACCCACCATCCAGTACAATAACCAGAGTAGAGAATGGATGGGTGATGATGCATGTATAGATGGATAGATAGATGCATGTAAGAAGCACGCACAATGTGTAAAACAAAACAAACAACGCAACTCTGCTTTTTAACGACGTGCATGTATTCCATTTCCTACAAACAAACGTGGTTCACACTCTTCATGGCAAGCAAGCACCAAACAGCCCTTCCTTCTTTCTTTTCCATTTACCTACTCGGGCTTCATTTTATCCTTACAGCAAGTGGGACTTGCGCAGGTCCTGGTACTTCTTATAGCCCGCGGCGACGACACCGCCGAGCACGAGCACGAGCACGAAGAACGGCGTCTTCCAGCCCGTCGATTTGACCGCCGTCTCCTTCACGGTCTTCTGCAGACGCTCGTCGACCTGGTCGCGGATCGCGTTCGCGGTCGACGCCACGCGCTCCGTGACCTTACCGCTCACCCACGCCTCGAGCTCCGCGATGCGGCGCGTGTCCTCGGCCTCCTGCTCGCGCAGCTTCTTGATCGTGTTCTCCGTCGACTCCTTCAGCGCCGTGAATTGGTGCTCAAAGTCCTCAATGAGTTGCTCGTACTTGCGCTTGAGCAGACGAAGCTTCTCCTCATTGTCACCCTCGCTCAGGCGCTCATCCAGGTCGTGCATCGTCGCGTTCTTGACCTTCTGGTCGCTCTCTTCATGCGCCATGTCGCCAACGTCGCTGAATTGTTCATACAACATTGGTAACATACAGTCAGTCAACCAAGCAGTCTCTTGAAGCGAGGTGCACTAGACATATGCACACACAATACGCGGCACTTACTTGTAGACCTTGAGCGCGAGGATGTCGTGGTTGTCCGCGAGCCCGCCGGTCGACGCCGTGATGCCGATCGTCGCGTCATCAGCCCAGTTCTGCGGTAGGCGCACGTGGCCGCTGTGGCAGTGCACCCAGTCGCCCGTGTTCTTCGCATCGATCAGAATCGCGACGTAGTTATCCTTGAACTGGATCTTGGCGCGCGACATATTGAGCGATGGGCTGAACGCCGCGTTGCGCTCGTGGTAGCGGATGCCTGGCGCCATACACCCGACCTTGGTTTCGTCGTTCAGCTGGTCGAGCGTCTTCGAGCCGTCGTTCACGAACAGTGTCACATCTTGGTGGCCGCCCGTGTGCTCCGAGTTCACGAAGGTGTCGAAAAGGACACCAAAACCTGCACAAGATCAAGTGAAATCACAATCGCGTCAGTGAGTCATAAGCCTTCACACACCATCATCAAACAGCAAACGGCGAAGTAGATACCGTTGAAGTTGCCCGTGAAGCCGTGGTTCTCGCCATCAATGTGCTTCTGCGAGTCGGTGACCCAGAGCGCGAGCCCGTCGCCGAACCAGGACTGCGCCTGGCCGCTGATGCGGAATGTGAGCACGATCGAGAACTCGCGGCTCTCGATCTTCTTCTTGCTCCAGATGAAACCGCGCTTGCTCTGGCGGTCGGGTGTCAGGCGAATGAAGTGGCGGTTCACGGTCGTGGCGCCGCCCATGTCCCAGTTCCAGCCGGGGATGCGCATGCCGTCGGCGTTGATCATCTCGAAGGGCTTCTCGAACGACACTTCGCCCAGCGGCTCGGCGCGCACACCACTTCTGGTGCTACTGCTGCCGAGCGTCGCGAGCAGCGCGCCAGCCACAAGGCCGAGTGTCTTGAGGATTTGCATCGCTGGTAGAGGTGTGTAATAGAGAGAGGGAGAGGAGTGGCGACAGAGGACTGGAGCTGCTCGCCTTGTGCGCTCGATTCGCGTCGTCGCCGAACTGGAAATGCTCATGACGTGGAGCAATCTCTGGTCCCATCAAAAGGGATACCGATAGTGATGCTTAAAGTACGATTTCAACTGCAAAGCCAGATCTAAGAGGACGCAGCCAATAGCTCACTCCTCCCAGTCGCATCGAAATCACTGATGAAGTGCGATATCGGTTTTAATCGGTATAATGGCTCTGAACTCTTTTTTCCGGCTCGTTATCAGATTTGCTCGTCTTGGCTGAGTCTGATAACGAGCTGCGACGCCGCTTTTCATGAAAATGGCTTTCTTCAATACTCAAATTAGACACTGAGGTACACAATCGCATGAATGCGCCGCCGCTCTTTTTTTCAGAGGCATCGCCGACAAACAAAGCGCATGCGCCTGAGTGTGCATGCGTGCTATTATTGATCACCTAGCAGAGACCCATTGACCCTTACAGGTCTGCCACCAAGCACCGCACGATCGCAGTCAGTCAGTTTGCTAGTCAGTCTGCCAGTCAGCCAGAGGGCGGCGACCCGTTTCAAGCCAAGAGAAGAATGCGCCACTCGACTGTCTGTTCATAATCCCAATTGTTTGTGGCTCCTCCTCCTGAAGAAAATGCTACCTGTGCTTAGTTCGCCACCAGACACTCCCAAAGAATACCACAAGGCAGCAGCAGTAAAGAGGAGCAGAACGCGGCAAATGGGGCTCCGCAACGCACGCAACAGAGTCCAGATGCTCAGCGTTTGCTGGTCAGGGGTCCAGGTCCTACACGTTCTCCTCGTTGTTCTTCTTCTCGTATGTAACAGCTGCATCGCCTCCGTTGCAGCCGCCGAAACGTGCGCGTTCATTGTGTCCCCCGGTGACGCAGGCGTTGGTATCGCTGTCGTGACGGATCCGGTCTGCAAGACCTCCGGAGGTGTTGGCTGCTTTGCGGACTCGGTCTGTCGCTACTGCAAGACGAAGAGCACACCGCAGTCGCAGCATCTTCTCGACTGCGCAGTGATCGTGAAAGCAACTCCAGTGCCGACCCCAGCTCCAGTTGCTGCTATTTCAACTCCAGCTCCGGTGCCTACATCCCCGGATAGACTGATCGGAGGGGTCTCCAGCCTCCCAGCGTGCGCTCAAGTGGTCTCAACAGGGGACGCCGCTGTCGGGATCGATATTATCACGGATGGCTCCTGTGCGAACGGCGGACTCGGTTGCATCAACAGCATCTGCCGCTTCTGTAAGAACCAGGACACCGCGCAGTCGGGCCACTACCTAAGCTGCCAGAGCATTAATTCTGTCTACGGCTCAGTAATAACCCCAGCTCCAGCTCCGTCCCCAGCTCTGAAGCCTACAGCTGGCGCTCCACCCATCTCCACCACTGCTCCACCTGCCGTGTCGACACCTTCATCGCCGTCTTCATCAACAGTAGCATCGTCGCCGACCTCTGAGACGTGCTCGTTTGTCGTCTCCTCAGGCGACGCAAGCGTTGGTATCGTCGTGCTCACTGACGCGTCCTGCAAGACGCAGGGCGGCGGTGTCGGCTGCTTTGGGCCAACCAGCGTCTGTCGCTACTGCAAGAACATGAGCACGCCGCAGTCCGACCACCTGCGTGCCTGCGACAGCTTCACACCGCCGCCTAGTACCAATGCAAACCCAGTTGTGGTTGTAGCAACGCCAACGCCAGCCACAGCGTCATCGTCAACGCATCCGCCTGTGCCCGCTACAGTGTCACCAGGTGGAACGACTGTGCAGACCCCACCTGCAGACTTCTGCTCCGATGCGCTCATCGCCAGCTCTCAGGTGACCGCGGGTATCTGGGCGGTCTTTGATCCGTCTTGTCCGCGCGATGGCGACCTGGGCGACTGCAGCGAGTACTGCCGCATGTGCCAGTTCATCGACACCAGCGCGCCGACAAAGTTACGGAGTTGCTCCGATGTATTTACGATGGTGGCTGCAGTTGCGGCCGACTCGGGGGTCTGGTCGCCTTCAGACTTGGTGCTGCCCGACACCCCGCCGGCGAGTCAGTGTACCGCCACACTGGCTCCAGCCACCGTCAACGCGGGCATCTGGATGACGTTCACGTGTCTAACCGTGGATCCAAGCAGCACCAGTGACACCCGATGCCTCCAAGAAAAGTGCGACTACTGCAAGTACTTCGAGACCCCGGCGTCCAGCGAGTACCCGCCGTGCGACGCGCCGGTGTCCATTGTGAACAGTGAAGCAAGCGTCCAAACCACCGTTCAAGCTTCTAGAGAGCTCCGTGTTGTAACGAGCAGTGATGATGATGGCGAAGACGGTAAATTGGCATCAGCGAATGCAGAGGGCTTTGCAGCCATTGGCGCGCTCGTGGTCCTTGTGGCAGTGGTGGTGGTCGTTAGTGTCGCACGTACAATGCGCAACTTTCACCGATCCTGCGACGCCAAAGAGCTCCCATGAGCACTCAAAGATAGCGCAGATAACCGAAGCGAGCCTGCAATTACAGTGCGTTCAGTAGACGTTGGTGTAGAAGGATTTCGTCGTTGTGGTGGTCAGTGTGGACTCGACGAACTTTTTGCGACTATTTCGAGCAGGCCGCTGAGCGTTAGTAAACCCCTCACAGTCCTCCCACCAGCCAGAGGTCTTTTGAGGTGTTCTAGCTGCTCATTTCCAGGGCCGACTTCGAAGAGAACCATCTCTCGTGACAAGAAACAGAGACTTTGAAGAAGAAGAAAAGCAATAAAGATAGTATGCACTTTTCAAGTTACGGGAACTCAAATCAACTCTACGCAAGCCAACACACCAGGCTTCCTTTCCTGTGGTTGTTGTTTACCATGATGCCAATGACACAGTCAGTCAAATCAGCCGATTAATCTGTCCACTTGAGAGCGTTTTTTCCGCTCAAGCCATCACAGGCGTGCGCGGCGCCTTGACCTTGCGTCGACTGGTTCTTTGCGAGAGCATCTGCTGCGGACTGCCCTCGTCGTTCTAGATACTCGAGTCGCACAGGATCGACGACGCGTCTTCGGTTGTGGTGCGCTCGACCAAGCGCTTGGCGCCGTAGATCATCATGGCAAATACAGCTACGACCCCGACTGCCGCAGCCACGGCGACCGCGATCTCAAAGGTCGAGAGGTGTTCTCCAGCACCAGCTTCGGTACTGGCACCGTCCGAGGCCGACAACTCGCTTGGAGCGGTGCCACGCACGAGCACCAAGGGGGATGTCGGGGTCGACGACCAATACGGGAAGATGCCATTCACGCACGCTGGGTACTTGAAGGACTGCTCGGTTGCGTAGAACGAGCAGGGTGAGCACACGACCGAGATGCAGAACCCTGACGGGTCGGCTTCGTAGCACTGCGCGTTCGCCCAGATGCCCGCGGCCTCCTTCTCCGCGGTCACGTCCCTCGCGGAGCAGTCGTTTGGAGCTGGGGTTGGCGGACGCGCGGTCCCTGCTGGTGGTGGCGCGAACACCGGAGCCGGTGGCAGCGGCGCGATCGACGCGCACCATCTCAGCGGCGACGACACCACGGTGTCCACGTACTTGCAGAAGCGGCACTTGGAGACACAGGCGGAGTCAGAGCTAGAGCACGCCCGATCCCACGCGGCCCAGATGCCAACGCTCGGCTGCGCTTCGCCCAGGATCGCTTCCGTGCACAGGTTCGGCGACGGAGCTCCGGGAAGCGCGGCTGGCACAATTGGGGCCGTTGGTGGTGCCACACACGCTGGTAGACCCGCGGACGTCGTGGTGTCGTAGAACTTGCAGAGCGGACACTTGGACTTGAGGCACGAGCCCTTGTACCACTCGAGGCACTCGACATTCGCCCAGATGCCGCTGAGCGCTTGGGAGTTGGAGACGGTGGCCGAGCAGAAGTTGGATGCCGGGGTCTTGACCGTTGCCGGGACCGTCGGGAAATCCGAGCACGGCAGCAGGTGCCGTGACGCAAGCGTGTTCTGGGTCTTGCAGAAGCGGCAGTAGTCATCGACGCAGCCCACACCGCCCTGGATGAAGCACGTGTTGTCCGTGACCACCTCGATGCCCTGAAGTGAGTCTCCGAGGGAGACCGATCGATTGCACGCCTGTGCGATGAGCTGGCCCGCGGGAACTGAAGCTGGAGCTGGAGCTGGAGCTGGAGCTGTTGCAGTCACAAAGTTCGAGCACGGCAAGTAACTCGACGCCTGAGGCGTCTCTCTAGCCTTGCAATAGCGGCAGACGCCACCGTAGAAGCAGCCAAGACCACCGTTCTTGCAATTGGCGTCTGCAACGCCCGCAATACCCACGGCTTGGTCACCAGATGACACTGCAGAGGCACAGGTACTGGTTGGTATTTGCGGTAAAGGCGCAGTCGTCGCCGGCGGGGGCTTGGCAGTGGTCGGAGCCGGAGTGGTTGGAGCCACTGCAGGCGGTGTGCCCACATCCAGTGTCCCGCCCACAACTTTCTTGCAAACCAGGAAATTCTGTGACTGGATCGTGTCGCGGGTCTTGCAGTAGCGACACGCGCCGTCCTGGAAGCATCCGATGCCGCCAGTCTTACAGGATGTGTCACTGTACGCAGAGATACCAACACCCTGGTCTCCAGGCGAGACCAGCATGGAGCATGTCGCGTCCACACCTTGGAGCAGCAGCGCGTTCATGACGCAGATGCACGCGAGCACCTTGATCCACGAGCGGATTGTCAGCGCCTTATAGTAGCTCTTCATGGCGCTCGTCGAATCCCCTCTGGTTTGAGTAGATACAGACCGCTGAGACTCTCTTCTTTTGTCTCTCGTGGAGAAAAGACGAATGAGTGAACGAGTGTGTGTAGATAGCCTTTGAACCTATCTTTGCGTCATCGCACCTCTAGAGCCAACGCTTTAGGTGCGACGGTTATGAATTTGCTGTATGCTTCCGATACAAGCAAGTCGCTTGCTGTTGGTGGTGCCCTCAGGTCACGCGCGACCTTTGCCGAACCAGGCAAGCAGTTTTGAGTTTGGACGACTTGCGCTTTTCAGCTTTAGGGCGAGGAAACCTCAAAACTAACTTGCACTCCTCGGACTCGCCAGATGAAAGCAAGAGTCGCCATCGATTGGCGTTGCTTGAAGGATGCAAATAAGCGCCACGTGATGGGTGGCTCGCATTGCCGCTTGGTGAACCCCTGAGCGACCTTGGTTGAGGCCAACGGCGATATCTGGAAGTGATACCAATAGCCTCGTTCCTTAGCATTTTCACGCAGGAAACACTAAGTTGCTCCTGGATGGCGGTCATTGATTCAAATTAAACAAAAGACTGGCTTTAAAAGAAGATTGCGACAGTTTCCATCCTCGGAGCTACATACACGTTAAATGGCTCCGTTGCACAAAGTGGAGCCATGTGGCTTTCTCTCTACTTGCCATCATTGTGAACGAATGGGAGATTGTAGAGCTCTCCAAGGTAGGTTGTTGTGACCCTTTAGATGGACGAAAAAAAACCACTTGGCTGGGTTTTGGCTCCCTTAAAGGGAGTATTTGATCCCAATCAGAGGCCCAACAGGCTGGCAAGGCTCGAAGAGGAAACTTTACATCCTGAGTCGATTCAAGACTCGCTGAATCGTTTCAGCACCTTCAGGATTTCGATGGCTTCGGTTCAGCGGGGCGCATTTGGTTGTTCTTCTCAGTCGCTCAACAAATAAACACAACAGGCCGGCCATTTGAACAGGGGCCATTTGCGTCATTCGGATCTCAAAAATACGCAGGATGAGAATCCAAAAAGCGACCGTGATGGCGAATTTCGACTCCAGATCCTAGCGCATTAAGTGATCCCTTGCTGGAACCAAAAAGTTCGACGAGATGGCTACCAATATTGAAGAGTCCAAGTCCGGTAGGCTGCGTCCGCAGTTTCCGAGTACATCGCATTGGATGGTGGAGCAGAGTATTTGCAAAAGAGGTAAATTCGTATATAAGAGCTATGAGATCGAATGGATCCGCACACAACAGTGTTCTTTGCAAACACGCTAGGGATTATATGTATTCTCTCTGTATCAGTCCCCACGACAAGCCCGTCATGTTGACCTCGCAGCGGACGATAAATCGCGAGGAACACAACTGGGACCTCCAGATTCGCGGAATTTGGAAATCGGCACTTCCTCCAGTTCTTCCGATCCAAAGGGTCGGTGGTTTCACAAATTCCGTCCCAAAAAGGATTTGCGTCTGCTTGACCAAACTCAACTCAGCGCCAAGTCTCTTCATGAAGCTGCGATCGCTTCGTGCCACATGGCTTCGCTATTGGCTTGCTCGGATTAAGCAATCCCAGCAGGATTTCCACAAACCATAGCCACGAAGAGACAAGGGCGCTGACTCGTTGAGGGGAGCATAGCATTGTAAGCACGCGACGCTATGAGGATCAGAGCTCAGCGATGCGCTCAGGATGCGATGCTCCTCCGGCATTACCATGTCTCCATTCCCTCGAGCGCTCTCTCGCGATCAGTCCGTGGGTTCTTGTTGGCTACGCTCACGACGGTTCTGCTCGCAGTAGGTGTTGTGAGCGCTAGCAACTGTCCGTCAGCGTCCACTAAAGCGCTCTCACTCGGGATCGGCATCGTGGAAGCCCCGGCTTGTGCCACCAGCAGCGCCAAAAGTGTTGGCTGCATCGGCAGCAGCACGTGCCGGTTCTGTCAGTTGCTCAGCACCAAGCGCTCTCAGCAGTACGAACTCTGCACGCCGGTGGGCGAGGTCCCCGAGTCAGCAGCGACTGACACCAGCAGCACGAATACCGACACTTTCCGAAGATGCCTGTTGGCAGTTTCAGCTGGGGATGCTGCGATCGGGCTCGATATCATCACTGACTCGTCTTGTGGTAGCGGCGGCGTTGGCTGCGTGCTCCAGAACTGCCGGTTCTGCAGAGTGTGGAGCTCCCCTCAGGCGGATCCGTACCTGAGTTGTGACGATCTACTTGGTGCGACAAGCACAAACTCAGACTCAGCTCCGACTCTCGAGCCAGCTCCGACACCGGGACCCGAGCCATTTTCTGCCGACACGCCGGCTCCCAGCGACGAAGAGCTACGCGAGACACCAGGTACCAATTACTGCTCGGCGAATCTCATCGACGTGGACCAAATGAACGCGGGCGTCTGGGCGTTTGTAGACGAAGTCGGCTGCTTAAGTGACCCCACCGCCTGTGCGCTCGAGTTCTGTCGGTTCTGCAAGTACGTGGAGTCTTCCACTTCTCAAGCGTTTCGTTTGTGTCCTGATGTGGACCTGAACGAGCAGTGGCTGCTCTCGTACGTGAGCACGCAACAACCTATCGCCACAACGTTCTCTCGTAGATAATCAAACAGCAAAGCAAACATAGCATTTTGAAAATTGGTTTTGGTGGGAGGGGGGGACATAATGAACATCCCTTTTGCATTCTCAAGCAAGACAACTATTTCAATGGTTCCATTTTCTACTACAGTGATTGTACCCTCAGCCCATGCGGAAGGTGTCGCTCGTGGAGGTGTTGCGGCGCAGCAGCGAGTTGCGCGGCGGCGAGTTCGTGAGGCTCTTGTGCACCGCCGAGAGGAACTGTGGGTCCACTTCGGTGGACACGAGCGCGTATACTTCCTGCGCGAGCACCTGGCGCACTTTGCGGATCTCCTGCACTTTGTCTGCGTGCGCCGCGATGTTGAAGAGGAAGTAGACGTTCTCCAGGAACGACCGGCTCTCCTCGAGCACGCGGATGTACGAGTAGAGCAGCAAGGGCAGTCCGACCGCGAGCGTGTACGCGTACGATGAGCCCAAAAAGTACCATGTCGCGAGGATCATCGCAAGCCAATGCAGCGGCACTAGAACACTACAACAGTAGCAAGCATGGAGATCTCAGGTTAGTACCAAACTCCCAAACAACAACAACAGACAGATAGAGATAAGTAGGCTAACGTACGCTGCTGCAAAGATCTTGAACATAGATTTGGACTCGACAAAGCCCGCGAGGCTGTTGAGCTTGTGGCCTACGAGACATAAGCGATATCTATTGTTAGTTGTGTCAAATCATTCTCAGCCACTCATTCATTCATTCACATGCGCTCTTACCGATGAAGTAGTAGGGGAAGTTGATGAGCAAGCCCGGTGTCGCAAGCGGCAGCAGCACGACCAGGTACAGGACGCGCTCGAAAAAGAGCTGCACTACCGAGTTCTTCTGGATGGGTAGCAGGATGTCCTGGTCCTTGATGCGCAGCTTGTCGAGGTCGTCCTTGTATTTCGCGACCTTGGCGCGGATCTCCTCGATCTTCTTCTTCTTCGTCTCGTCTGTGGTTGCCGAAGCGCTCTCGAGCAAGTTGATGATGTGCTGTGTGAGCCGCACCTCCTTGTTCGCGTCGATCGAGCCGGGCGTGTTGAGGAATAGCCGGCGCATCACGCGTGCCACGCGGATCGTGCTGAACTCGGACGCATTCAGCGTTATGTCGTGCATCTTGTCTTCGAGCAATTGCGTGAAGCGCTTAATCTCGACGTGGTCGTCCTTCTGGAACGCCTCCGAGTTGACGTCTTCCGGCGTGATCACCAGCGGCGTGCCGAACTCGAGCATCACTTGGCTACGTGTTTCACAATAGCAACCAAACAAAGCGCATCATCAGCACCATCTTAACGAACCGAGCTTTAGAAGCCAAATTGCGTACCTGCGGAAGTGCTCCTTGTTGAAGTAGTTGAGCCCGACGGGGATGATCGGGATCGGCTGGTCGTAGTTCTTCGCAAAACCCGTGGCGACGCGCACGACGCCCGTGCGCAGCGAGAGCATCTTCGGCGCCGTGTACGACGTGCCCTCGGGGAAGAGCAGCATGAGGTTGCCGCCGCCGAGCGCCTGCCACGTGCGCTCAAACATACGGTGGTTTGCGGCCTCGATCTCCTCCTTCGAGAGCGTCGTGTCCACGTCCTCGAGGCTGTTGCCGCTCTTGCGCGGGCGATACACAGGCACGCAGCCGAGCTTGTCGAGGATGAACGCCATCACCGGGTTCGCGAACATCGAGCCTTTCACCCACACATACGAGTTGCGGCCGTGCTGCGCGCACTCGGTGATCACGATCAGCGCGTCCACGAGCATGTTCGGGTGGTTGGGGCACAGAATCACCGGACCTATTCGAGCGCAAATAGAGAGGCAGGCGTGTCAATTGCTCATCATCACACAGTCACAGAGCGAGAGAGAGGCAGCATAGCAACATAGGAAGACACACGCACCTTCGCGCGGCAGATTGTTGAGCCCGTAGAGCTCGATCTTGCGGAAGTACGTGTGGAGCAATAGGCGCAGGAAGCGCGTGAGCATCGTGTACGCCTGCGTGGAGAGCACGCCGACCGCGAGCGCGGCCCAGAGCAGTTGGCCGAGCATCGTCCTGTGCGTGCGTGTGTTTGTGTGTGTTTGTGTGTGTTTGTGGGATGCTTGCTTGGGGGCTGGCAGAGAAGATGGAGAAATGAGGCTGAGCTGCTCTATGGGTTGAGCCAGTGGCTTCAGGCTGCTGGCTTTTGACTGCTGCTTGGCACAGGGCGATGGTGATCTGGACATGAGAAAAAAGGCGCAGCTGAGTTGCGATGGCTGCTGCTACCGAATAACGAAGGTGGCGGAGAGCGCGAGAAGCGCTATGAGTTTATTTTCGACAGATTTTGCCCTAGTCTCTGTCGAAAATATATAGAAAACGGCTGGAATGGTATGTAGCAGCAGCAGACAGGTGGTAAACACAAGTCTTCATTGCATGGATGACGCAGCGGGCAGAGTCAGGGTCGCGATTGCAGTTTCAGCTGCGAGCTCCGACGTCACAGACGTCCGCTGATTTTGCAAAAACCTTTGCAAAATGATAATTTTGAGGTTCGAAATACCTTTTTAGTTGGATATATTGCTTATATAGAATACTTCAACTACCTTTACAAATCTATTATGTTTGACATGGTGCACACCAAAAGAGCTCACCATGGCAACAGAGTTGACTACAGCGATCAAGAGAAGGCTTGCGAGGCTGAGCAAGGACAAGCACATGACGGCGCTGCTGGAGATGTACGTTGGCCTCGCAAGCCGGGTAGCCTGCGAGGCCTCTCTGCTTGACACCTTGCACGTGACCAGACTCAGAAGCAAAAGCAAAGCAGCCCCCCTCTCTCGCAGACGTTCTTCAGTCGCTGCCTGGCATCGATTGCCAACTTGGGCGCTGGCCGCACGATCTGAGCGAAAGATAATGACCTGTTCGAGAGCATTCAGGCTTATTCGCTGCTTTTTCCTGAAAGCTACGAGCCGATCGAGCGCACACCATCGCTAGCGGTCGTTCTCGAAAACATTGCGCAGCAAACGCGTGAGAACTTCGCAGTCAGCGTCTCGGTGAACTTCAGTCGCGTTAGGCAGTGGTTCAGACTCAAGATCCAAGAATGGTAATCTAATACTGCCACCACCTACTTCAGCGACAACGAATCGCGGATAGTCAAAAGCCTGATCTCACAGCTGCTCAGAGCGAGTACCCAAGATGAACCCTCCCTGGACCGACTCGTCCTCCAGTACTCGAGGTTGCAACAGTATCCTATCCTATGCACGGAGAAGCGATGGCTCCAGTCGTTGGTGAATGAGGCTCGCAACAAGATACCGCTGTCGCTCAACCTCTCTGAGAAACCACACGCCTACCTACCGTTTCTGTACTTCGTGCTACAGGAAATCGAGAAATACAACCAATATCTCAATGTGCACAACCTGAAGGACCCAAAGGCGATCAAGCTGTTCACGCTCCTCCCACAGAAAAAGCTGCGCCCGCTCAACATCAAGATCGCCAACACAATGCTGAAGGAGCTGAACAATGAGCTGAACAGCTATAGTCCTCACTACGTCGACATGCCGGTGTGCGACCTCTGAAACCACTACTTCGACATAGAGAAAAGCATAGCCTCAAAGACAGGAAAGTTCAACCACTTCATCGTGACGGACGGTGTGAGCGCGTCAGTGAACCTGGTCCGGCGGCGACGAGCACTACTTCAAGCCAGAGAGGAGAGCAGTGTGAATGTCCTCTTCGCCCAGGTAGATAGAGTTGTTGCCGTTGATCCTGGGCGGAACCCTGTGCTCACTGCTGTCGTTCACGACCGACGAGCGATGCACGATCTCGCGAAACCGTTTCAGAGGAACAAAGTCAAGCACAAAGTCGTAACCTGGGGCCGATCGCAGTGGTACAGTGAGACGGGCTACACGCATAGGCGGAACTTGACCGAGCGCTGGACGGAAAAGGCTCCAGAGATCGCCGAATTCAACTCTGAGGTCAGTACTGTCAAGATGACAAATCTGAGCGCCATTGCGTTTCATGCGCGCCACGTGCTCTCTAATCTTTCAACCGTCTTGGACTTCTACTGCGCGCGCCGCTTCAGAAGACTGAGATGGAAAATCTACATTCGCACCCAGAAGGCATTCAACAAGATCGCCACAGATCTAAGTAAAGGGTCAGCAAAGACGCTACTCGTCTGGGGAGCCGCGCAGTTCCCATCAGCTGGATGCAGGAGTCCGGTGGTGCCCACGAGCACGCTGCGGAGGAAGGTCGGCTGCAGGTTGCGAACGGTGGACCAGAACGAGTTCCGCACTTTGAAACTTTGCTGCGCGTGTTATGGAGAGATGGCCGAGTATCGCAACCCGAGTACAAGCCAAATACCCTGGACGCGGCGCGTTTGTTCCAACAACGTATGCCCACGCTGCGTCTAGGACAGAATCGCCTCCTCCTGCCTTCCAAACAACGGTCGCCACCCCGACCGCAGCACATGTAGCGTGAGGATGTGAACTTGCTGTCCAGGATACACCGGACGCCAATGCGAGTCGAGTATCCGAAAATCTAGACACCAGCGTGCAAGTCGAGCATCCGACGATCTGCACCACCGTGTGGATTTCCATTATTAACAGTAATGCCAAGTCGCAGTCAGTGAGGACTGGTTGTGTGTGTGGAGCAGTTCACACACACACATACACACACGCACACAGACATACGCACACAGGCATGCGCATGAATTAATGGCCATAACCCGAGAGGGCGGAAGGTGTTGAGAAAAATGATGGAAATTCTCGGTTAGGCAAGAATGAACCAGCGCCATCTGTTTCAGTTTCTGGAACCGCTGGCGTAAGGTAATGACGTGTGGGGGGAGAAAGGGCCCTTTCCTGTTCCATAATCTGTAGTATGCGTCCACCTCTCGACCCATAAATACTTCTATAAAGAGGCAATTCGCAGCAGTCACAGATTGGAATTACAATGATCAATATAGGTTAATATCTAATTTGCTGCATTTAAGATGGTACTTACCTACAATAAATAGGAAAATAAACTGGTCTTAATTGCCAGCGAGCACGCATGATTTGTGACCGATTGTTTCGCCATCGCGATCCAGCCAGTATCCAGTCCACGGTTGTTCCAGCATTCCGATTGGACCCGCTCGCTCGCTCGACCAGTCGGTCGCTCCATTGCGACCCGATTGCGTTCGCCTCGCACGTGTCGCGCATGGCCCATGGCGCCACCGCCACCGCCCGCCACTAAACGGAACGAGCGTCAGTTCGGAATTCGAATCGTTCAACCGGCAGCTTCTCTCAAGCAGCAGGTACACAGGCGTCTGTCTCCAAGGCGACAGCTCAGCACCGCCTTCCACGCCTCGACATACGCACAGCAGCAGATAACAATAGCGCAGCCCTGTAGGCGCTGTGTATTGTCCATCGACCCGACAGCCGACAGACACTACTTTGCACAGCTCATCGCGGATAATTAGCAGCGTGCGTGCGTAGCGTACACTCGCTCTCTCGCTCTCAACGTTGTGGCACGACAGAGACGCGAAAAGGAAAAGACCGAATCGAATATTCAGCCACTCAATCAGTCAGTTCACAAGCCCCCGCAGAAAAATACGACAAGGTGAATATGCAGCAGATGCACCTGTCGTCCATGACGGAGCGGCCGTTCGAGGCAGGCGTGCAGGTGTTCATCCCGGCGGCGCTCAACCGACCGACGCACACGCTCTACAGCATCTGCATGGTGGTGCAGCCGACGGCGCAGGAATGGACCGTGAACCGCCGCTACTCGCAATTCTTGCAGCTCAAGAAGGACCTGTTGGCCGCGCTCGCGCAAAAGTCGCGGTGCCCGGGGTGCCAGTCGTTTCACATCGCGCTCACCAAGTTCGCGTTCCCGCCCAAAGCGCTGCTGCGATCGAATGCGGTCGTGCGCCGCCGCGTTACGGCGCTGCAGGACTTCCTAAAGCTGCTTGTGGAGCGCATTTTCAACGATCTGCCAAAGTGCGTGATCTGTGGTGAAGAGGTGAAGAAAATGGTGCGGCCGTTCCTGATCCGCGGCGCGCAGCCGATCGGACCGTCCATCCTGCCGAAGATCCAGCAGTCGCTCTCGCTGCAGTCGTTCGCGTACGTGCCGCGCACGATCCCGGGGCCAGCGACCGCGTACCCGGTCAAGGAGAAGAAGAGCGACGACCTGAGCAACACGATGAGCAACAACTCGGACGACTCGTACTCGTCGACGCAGCGCAACGACTCGGACCCGATCATGGAGCTCCCGTCGAGCCCGTCGCAGTCGGAGATGGGCCACCGGAGCGATGCGAGCAGCGAGGACTCGTACGGGAAAAAGTTTGGCGACGAGCGGTGTACGGACTCGAAAGTGTCGATAGAGGAAGCGATGAAGAACGTCGTGCTGCCCAAGGGCGTGTCCGCAACGTACGAAGAAGTGCTCATCCGCCTCAGCTCCATGTGGGACGCGTACGAAGACATGGATGCCGTGCTGGCGTCGATCCCGCCCGAGCGGAGATCGCAGCGGCTGTCGGCGACCATGGAGTCGACCGAAGAGGTCTCTCTATAACCTCACTAAGTATTTTGGTTAGCAGCACCAGCAGTTTTTGGAGTGAAGGACGGCGACGATTATGAAGAAGATGATGATGAAGGCAAAGAAAAACACTAATAGATAAAGCGAAAGTGATAGACGGCGAAATGAAAAAGCTACGAAGGTCCGTTATGCCGATACGGAAGCATTACGCCAGTCCAATCGTTCGATTCACTCGGTACTAATTTTTGATATAAGCACCGCTTTTCAAACAACAGACAACAGAAAGCGATTGATAGAGTTTGCTTTATGGACATGATGATGCACTCGGTCATTTTTACGCATGTGACGCTCAACCTCTCTTCCAGCACAACCCAGTCCCATCAGTCCTGTCAGTCATCTCGGACGCGCGGCTGCTCTATTTCTTTTCGGGGTCCGCGATGCCTGTCGCCACGATCGAGACGCGGATCTTGCCGTTGAGCGACTCGTCGAACGACGACCCGAAAATAATGTTCGCGTGCGGGTCATCGAGCTCCTACAAGCCAAGCAGTCGCACCAGAAAGGACGACACAACAAGTGAGCATGGGACATACGCGCTAATGGCAATTGATTGCTCTGTATGCTCTCAAGGCTCCAGCAGTTGCAATTAACAGTAGCAACGAATAGCTCACCTTGGTGACGCGGTCGCCGGCTTCATCCACTTCAAAGAGCGTGAGGTCCGAGCCGCCCGTGATGTTCACGAGCAGCCCCTTGGCGTCCTTGATCGAGATGTCGCCCAGCAGCGGGTTCGCGAGCGCCATCTCAGCCGCGAGCAGCGCGCGGTTCTCGCCCTCGGCCTCGCCGCTGCCCATCATCGCGTTGCCCATGTTCGACATGACGGATTGCACGTCCGCAAAGTCCAGATTGATGAGTCCAGGTGTGACCATCAAGTCTGAGATGTTCTTCACGCCGTCGAGCAGCACATCGTCCGCCAATCTGCATACATGAACAACAGAGAGCGTCATGTCAGTCTTCATAGTTAATGGATACAGAGAGACTGGGTGAGAGTGCCGGTTGTAGGATCCATCCTACCGGAAGGCGTCCATGAGCGACGTGCGCTCGGTCGACATGTTGAAGAGATTCTGGTTCGGGATCACGATCATCGTGTCGACGCTCTGCTTGAGCTCCGAGAGCCCGTAGTCCGCGAGCTTCGAGCGGTTGTTGCCTTCGAAGCGGAACGGCTTGGTCACCACCGCGACCGTGAGGATGCCGGCATCCACGGCCGCCTGCGCGATCACAGGCGCGGCGCCCGTGCCGGTGCCTCCGCCCATGCCCGCAGTCACAAACATCTAGGGACAGCAGTCAGTTAGTACAGTGGCTCTTCAACACTGAACCAGTCGATTGAGCTATAGGGATAGTACCATGTTGGCGCCCTTCACGCGGTCCATGATCTCTTCAATAGCGGATTCGGCAGCTTCGCGTCTGCACAAACAGATACAAGTCGAAATGGACGTGAGTACGAATGAGCCCACTTCAATGAGCATTAATCATTAACGTACCCGACTTCCGGGTTCGCGCCGCAGCCGAGTCCGCCCGTGAGGTCCGGTCCCATCTGCACGCGGTTCTCCGTGAGCGTCGTGCGCAAGTGCTGCGCATCCGTGTTGCAAACGAGGAACTCGACGCCCTGTAAGCCGCGGGCGATCATATTGTTCACTGCAACGCAAGAGAAAGAGCGCGCGCGGATCAATATCCAGACATGACAACACTATGCACAAGCTATCCTACCATCCCACAACGCACCTGCATTGCCGCCAGCGCCTCCAACGCCGACAACGACGATCTTTGGCGCAAATGCGGACAGATCGTTCACGTCGTGTGTCTGCGAGAGCCACAGCGGCTGGGTGGACGACACCGCTGGAGGCTTCATCTCCTGCGGCTCAGACACAGGCTCAGCGACAACAGAAGCAGCAGCAGAAGTCACTGACTCCACGACATCGTCTCCGCCCTTGCGCGACTTCTTGAATCCCTACTCCATTCCATCCACACAGCCGGTCATCCAAAGACATTCGATATCAGCCACACGCACATACAAAATTTACAGAATGAGTTGGATCGAAAACACGAGTATCGTTTGCATAGTACCATTCGCAGCGCAGCGGCAGCAGCATCAGTGGCCTCCGTAGAGAACGCGAAGCGGTGCGTGACGCCCGCGAAGCTCTTGGTCGCAGGCGCGGCCTTGAACAGGCGAGCGGCGGCAGCGCGCGCAGGAATGAGCACCATACTCTACTCAACGTGAGCTTTTCGAATTGGACGAGTCGAACGAGAGTCTGTCCTTCCTCTTCGTATGTCACTGAAATGAGTCAGCTCACTGACAATCAAGCCTTTGAAGCTTGGAAACAAGCACTGAGTTTGACTGGCAAAACTGATGTCACTAAAATGATACGATACCCCTTGAAAGCCGTATCGAGGAATTTTGTTAACACAAAGGCTTTTCACATAAATAATGTAGATATATTTTGTTCAAAAGGTTATATTTTATAAAGGATTTTATAAGCTCACCCGTCCAGAAATGGCCAGACAGAGCAAGCGACTTAAAGCTGGCATCTTATCACCCCATGCTTGTCAACAATCTCATGATGTTGCCGCCACTGAAGCTGCGTCCGCGCGCTGCTGCTGCTGTTGCTGCTCAAACCGCATCTCATCCATGTTGGCCTTGATGTAGAGCATCACTTCCGCTTCGCTCAGGTCCAGCTGCACGCCGTAGTGGCGCTCCACGAACGTCGAGAACGCATCCACGTCCGTGCAGAGCAGTCGGCCGGTGTCGGACCAGACGATGACATCGCAGATCACGAGGTCCGCAGACGTCGGCACGCGGAAGCTGATGGGATGGGAATGTGTTTATGTAGCCACAAGTGATGATGTCAGCACATGGGAGGTGCTACGTTTGCATCTTGCACTCAAGCGAGTGACATCATTCATGTGACGCACCCATAGATACGCGTCAGCTCCACCGCTTCACTGGACCACCGGTCTTGACGATAGGGCGTCTTGGAGACCGTGAAGTCCGGGAGCGTCACAGAGAGGATGTCTGCGCTTGGGCCATTTGAAGAAGATAAAGGCACAAAAGCGTTTAGAAATTGAATCGATGGGAGCATTAGTAAGGGTCTCGTACCCAGCAGTCGCTCGCAGATCGCATAATCTTCGCTATTCACTCTGCCTGCGAGGTTGAAGTGCACCATGTTCCTTGTGACTGTCTTGAGTGTGTCTTGGAGATAATGTGCTCCGTGATGGCGGCGACGCTGCTCTGTCTGGATGTTGTGCCCCTTCGAGTGAGTGGACAAGGGATACTGAGAGTCCCAGACAAGATCAGAACTCGAAGGCACGGATCGTGATCTGGTGCTGTACGCGTGTACTATTTGCATGGTAATAGGATAAAAGATGTTCAGTAATATGATTCTCTCTCTACAACCTTCGTATCGCTTATTCCTCATTGAGCTTAATTTCTATACGTTATCGCCACTAGAACATCGTCAGTCTGTGCTTGCTGGATTCTTGGTCGTCCCGCGTGCTTTCTTGGCGTTGGCTCCGACGCGCGTCTGCTTCCTGCTCTCGGTCTTGTTCATCCCGCGGAATTTCTTCTTGTCGCTCTGGGACATCTTGTTCGGGTCTCGGCACCCAGCGCCACCTTCCCAGTGCGAAGTCACGATCTTCTTTTTCCCGACTTCGTTGCCGCAGGCACACTCTTTCACTTGGCTCGACTGCTCTTTCGAGCAGAGTCCGCAGATCATGCGGCTCGCGATCTTGCCCAAGTTTGCCTGAGGACAGTCGCTCGAGTCGTGACATACGTCGCAGGGGAACGCTTTCCCGCAGCATTGGAAGCGGAACCATCGATACGAGTGACGGTAGTGCTCACACGCACCTTTATTTGGCAGAGGTTGTCCGAGCACAAAGTTCTCCACCAGTTTCTTTTGAGCGCTCTTCTTGCCCGAAGTTGGCGACAATGGTGGCGACGACAAGGAGTTCTTGCTCTTCGTGTTTGTGGCTGAGAACTGGCCGACGACATACCGTTTCGCCAGCATCGCCAATTTCGTGTGGCAGGAAAAGCAGGCGTGCTCCGATCGACGGGTCGGTGTCACGCTTGGAAACAGCACTTCATGTCCACACTCCAAACATGTTGCGAGCAGCTCGCTCGGGACCATGTCCACAACACTGCAGTTCTCGTTCGTGTCCACGTACGCCAAGACCGAGCTTCCGGCGTGGGCGAAGACGGGTCGCATGGTCACGAGATGCAGCACGCTGCATCGGGGACACCATTTCTGGATGCTTGGCTTGTCTAACGCCAGGTTGGCGTCAAACTTGAGAGGGCAATTACCGCACTGCACTTGGCAAACCAGTCGATGAGGGACCAGAGTTCCAATCTGGTGAAGGAAGAGCTCCTCGAGTCGAATTTGAGCTCCTTTCTCCTCTGGTTCAGTCTGGATTGCAGCGCGATCACTTTCACGGATGATTCGCTTATCAATATCTGTAGACTCTTCAACCGGAGTGCTTTGTTCCTGATTGCTTTCAGACGCAGGTGGTTGTTCTGCTTGCACGATTTTGCACAGGTACTTGAACCGATCGATGCACTCGTTCAGCGACTTCCCATCCACTTCGCTCGCAATGCTGATCCACCGGATCTTCTTGTCGAATGTCGCTGGGTACTTCTTCAGCGCTTTATCGAGTGCTTTTTGCTGAGCTTCCGACCAGTCCTCGCTTGAAGCTGTGCTTGCGCCTGTAGAGGGTGATGTTGACGCTTCGGCTTGCTGCTGAGATTCCAGAATGGCTGCAGTAGGAGCTGCCTTCAGCACTTTGATGACAATTCCTTTGTTCTTCGGTTGTTCAGATGATTCTTCGCTTGCAGGAGTCGTCTTGGGTTCGTGCAGAAATCTGCACTTTTCACCGTTCTTGCACTTGTTTTCCGCGAAGAACTTGCACACTGGTTGCTTCTTTGCTTTCTTCGGTTTTGCAGTTTTCTCCACTGGTGCTGGGTTGCTGGTCTTGTCCTCCTTTGGTTTTGTTGCGTTCTCCACAGGAGCTAGGCTGCTGGTCTTGTCTTGTTTCGTTCTCTCTTTCTTTGGAAGCGAAGGCTGCTTCTTAGCTTGCTTTGGAGCTGAATGCAAAACCTCGGTAATAGGCTCCGCATCTACCAATGCTTCCATTTCTTCCTTCACGTCGTGGGAGAACCTGCATTTGTCACCGCTTTTGCATGTTTGGCTCATAAAGAACTTGCACGGCGTCTGACTGGTGTCTTTCTTCGCTCTCGGCTTCGCCTTCTTCTTTGTTTCCGTGCGTGGATCGCTGTCTGGAGCGACTTCTGAAATATTCGAGACAGCAACAACGGAATTCTTGTCTGGCGTGATGTCTTCAGGTGACAGCGTCGCTTCTTCCGTCCCAGTTTTTTCTTCTTCCAGCTCGCCAGTTGACGCCAGCAGTGGGTAAAAGTTGTTATCCAGCCACGTCAGCAACTTTCGCAGCGAGAGCGTTCCGCGCAGCTCTTGTGCACGTGCCTTCATTCCCGAGTCGATCGCTTCAAACTGCTTGTTCGTCAGTCGGCTCTTGTAATGTCTGAAGTCGAACACTGGCTCCTGCGTCGGGTAGTCATCCGGCAGCTCAAAGACCAGCTCTGTCTCGCCCTTGAAGCGCTCAGAAAGGTCCGGGTCGGACAAGCTGATGAAGCAGCGCACTCGCTTGGTTGCTGAAGAAGGTGCTTGAGCAGCTTCGGCGTCTTCGGCGTTTTCTCCGTCGACGTCATTGGTGATGAGCTGCGCGTGGTAGCGGCGCTGGATCGCGATCCACTCCTTCTGCGTCGCGTCCTGCAGCTGTGACTGCTGCTGCTGCTGTGTGATGTCGGTTGCTGAAGTGCTGTCCGTCATTGTGATGGTGGTCAAATGTGTCGCTTGCAGGATGGCTATGGTGGCAATCAGTCGGTTGGTCTTTGGCTTCTTCTGTTGAATTGCGGTCTCGTTGCTAGTGCAACGCACAATCCAGAATGGCTGCTTCCATCCGCCTCGCCATTTTGCGCTTTTGCCACCATGCGTCGATTTTGTCAATTCGACATGTCGCGGTCAATTTCTTTGATTGTTGACGGATCCGATTTTTCACGGAACGTTCTGATTGGCGGATTTCGCGATTCGGCCACTCGCATATTGAAATCAAGATTGTGATTTCACTGGGGATCCAGATCGAATTTATTTTGTGGGATTCTGGAAAATTCAATGTGTAAGCGAATTCCTCATTTCTGCCAATTAGATCGAGTAGGAACTTCTCGTGCACGGATTGGCCGAAATACACGTTACAATCACTCTCTGACCATCATTATGTTAGGTGCGTACAGAGCAGAATGGTGGTCGGAGTGGTTGTAAAGAGTATTTCAGCTAATCAGCATTAATCTGTCAAAATGTGCAAACCTAACTAAACAAAACATTTTTTCCTAAGTGGTATTCATAAAGAATATTTTGTTTATTAGGTTGAAATCGCAATTGTGTTGTTGTCCTCGACGAAAGAGGACAACAACAAGCAAAGCAAAGGTGATGTGGAGCTTCCGGCTGCGCGGGCCCAAGGGCAAGACTGCCGCGCTGGAGATCGCACCAGATGACAGCATGCAGAGCTTCTGCGGTAGGTGCACTTGCTATTAGCGCTGAGCTGTGCTCATGGATGCTGATTGATGTGGCTGGACGATGATGACACCTTTCTTGTAGATCAAGCAGCGCAGCTGCTGGCGTTGCCAAAGAAGAAGAAGCTCACCTGTACGTGCATGTACTTTCGCGTTGCAACCTCTACAGCAGGCATTGCATGTCCGCGTAGTGATTTATGCTCACTCTCTCTCTCTCTCTCTCTCTCTCTCTCTCTCTCTCTCTCTGTACATCGCAGAATGTATTCCTACAGAGAGAGAGAGAGAGAGAGAAAGAAATGTA
>JALBYZ010000046.1:0-76512 GCA_038050575.1 Globisporangium mamillatum | reverse complement strand
CTTCATACTCGACAAAGCCAAAGCCCTTGCTGCTCTCTGCATACATATCAGCCACCATGCCACTGTTTACAGACCATTTGAGTCGTAGGATTTGCGTGCGTCATTCGCGCCGCTTGAAGCTCCCAGGTCAACAAAAATGAGTTAGTTTGGAATGAGACACGCGCTCTTATCCTGTTGGACGCGTGACGCCACTTGTTCATCATCCTCTATGATAACCTTCCATGCTTCCATCCATTCTTGAGGCGCCTCGTTACCAAGGCATATAAGCCCGCTACTAATCGTGCTATGAAGGTGGCGTTCGGACTCTTTCAGGCTATGGTGCATGGAGGTCTCCAGTAGTGACGTGACTTGTTGTTATTTTAATATTGCTTACATGCCGCCATCCATCCAATTTCTTCCTCGTCCTTGCTCTTCTTCTTCTTCTTCTTCTACGCTGTGTGTATGTGTGTGGCCACGACGCACGAAGCCCACTGCTGGTGCTTCGCCATCTCTGTCCGTTATCTTCTTTCTACTTGGAGATCGAGACGGTCTTGAGGAAATCCATGTTGACCTCTTCGTCGTTCTCTTCCTCTTCATTGTCATTGTCGTCGTTGTCGCCATCGCCATCGCCGCCGGCACTTTCCATCGAGTGGCGCGGCGACGCGACGGATGAGCGCTTGCGCAAAAAGTTGAGGCGCTTCTTCTCGCTCTTTTTCGTGTTCACGAGCACGATGCCCGCGGGCACGCCAGCAGCAGCGGCGGACGCTCCGCTCATGCCGCGGCTTCTTCGTGCGGAAAGACGCGAGGAGCTCCGCTTCGCGCGAGTCGGCGCTGTAAACGACACAAACGATCCTTCGCCATCTTCATTGTCATCGTCATCGACAGGGTCGTTGGCCTTGAACGGCTGCTGTTTGCTCTGGCGAGCGACAGAAACTGGCACTGGCGCCGCAGCTGGCGACGACATGCTGCTGAACGAGCCGGACGACGAGCCCGTGCTCGAGTGCGGCGGTGACGGCAGGTCGACGGCGTCGTCACCCGCGGCGCGCTTGGTGTTGATTCGCTGCTGCTGAGCCTTTGGCTTCTGCTTACTGCTTGCGTGCTGCTGCTTGTGCTTGTGCTTTGCAGGGGCGACTGTGAACTTGCCATTGCTGTCGACCGGACGCAGCTTGGCCACCGGGTGGCTCTCCATGAACTTCTTCACATCGATGGATTCGCGGATCGCGTCGCTCGAGACCGCGATATCATCTGGACCGAGCACCGTGCCGGCCGGTGGCGCGGCCTTGAGCTCCTGCGTGAGAAAGTCCTGGACGATCGTGAACGCAAAGCCGCTGCAGGTCGGGCACTTTGGCTTGGCCGTGAACGTGTGGCTCGCGAGCAGTGCCACGAAGGAGCGCAGCGCGACCTTACGGTAGTTGAGCACGACGGGCGAGACGCTCGTGAACACGTGCTTGCGCGGGAACTCGAAGAGCCGGATGACCTTCTCGTAGTTGACGCACCCGGGGCATTTCTTGCCCTCGCGCTCCTTGAAGTACGCGAGCAGGTCGTTGCGCACCTTGAGGAACTCGGAGAAGCGGCGCGAGACCTCCCAGCTCTGCCGCGTTTCCACGTTCGTGACGCGGACGTGGTAGAACACGCGCTTGCCCACGGTCTCTACCGACGGGATCTGCACGCGCACTTGGCACGTGTGGTCCACCAGTCCGTTGTCGCCGTTGCGCGAGTAGCTAAAGCGGTCCATTGCGTCGTGTGTGCTATCTGTCAGTTGCTGGGTGTGTGAGGTGTCAAATGTGGCAATGACGAGTTGTGCGCAAGTTGTTGCTGTCGTGCTTGCTGGGGTTTGTGCGCAACTTGATTGTGGTGGTGGTTGCTTGGGTTGTGCGCAACTTATGTGTGTGAATGGTGTGCACTCGCTCGCTCGCTCTCGCACACAAAAAGATCTCCGAGAGGAGAGGCGGACTGAGGACGATGATGCGTTCTGAATATTCGACTGACCGAACTGAGAAGCAGCGAAACGTCCTACTGTGTGGGTGGTCCGTCCTTCGCTACCTGGTGCCGGCTGACCATACTGAAAGCAAGTGAAGTGGGATGATGGCAGGTGAGACTGTGATGATGGGGTCGCGATGCGCGCGTATGATTGGATGAAAAGGTGGGCTGGGACTAATTTTTCGAGGCTTGTGGCCAGTGCACCAGACGGCCACGCACGGACGCGCGGTTGGGGATCTGGATAGTTTTTTCCCTAATAAACGGGCCAACCGAAACCAGCCACACAACACACCAAAACAAAAGCCGAAAGCAAACAATTCGGGGCCAGCAAACGAATTACGGCCGGAACGATCCGCAGGTCCACAAGGCCGCATGGATGGATGTGACCAGAGAGGACGGCTTGCTTGAACTTTGGTTCATTCGCCTCCTCATAACATTTTGGTGGTGTTGGGCATGATTCAAAGCTGGAGCTGGCGTTGGTGACAAACGCAGATGCGTTTGGGGACTGTAGCCTTTTTGACTCGCAGCAATCTTTCGCTGGATTATTGGTGCACCCGAGCGAATGAGGTGGGGGATTTTTGACTCTCTCGGCTTCGTTCTACAATTCAAAACCGAACGCGCACGCGCGAATGGCATGAAACATGCCACAATCGTCCAACTTTAAGAGCCAATTTTTCAACAAGAGACGGAGTTTGCAAATGCTCATGTGGTGCGCCGAAATGTTAGCAACGCAGAGTTGCGCTTCCCAGATGCGATGCAACAACTTGGCAACAGTAGAGACTGTAGAAGGAAAAGCGATGGGATAAATATATGTTAGTTCAGTACATTAGATGACAGCCCAGCTGTTGTGAAAACTAATTTAAAATATATTTCGTAAACATTACTGACTTAAAAATATATTCAGAACAAATCAATTTTGAAGAAGACGGATGCAACCACAACCTATCGGCAAATAGTTCTGTAGTTGCTTGTAAAGACTGAGGTTTGCTGCCACAATCTGGGATATAAATGCAATTTTTAGATTCTCGGAACATCCGTTGCCGTTTTGAACACAAGGTCAACTTGGCGCGCTTGTTACAACCGAACGAGGGAGTACCGCGCACGGCGCTCTATTCAGGTATCAATTCACCATAGAGATACCGAAGAGAGACTGTGCGAGAGAGAGAAAACGAGCTAAGCTTCAAACTGACTTGCTTTCAGACAAGCACAAGACTCCACTCACAACATCAAGATCGGCCAAGCGCCAAGCCAAGCGCCAAGCAAAGCGAGCAAGCAAACAAACCAACAAGCAAGCAAGCAAACAAGCAAGCAAGCAGTTGCCTGCTTTGCGTGTACATATCCCCCCCAACCTGCTCCACAGGTACAACACACACAGTCAAGATGATGCGTGGATCGCTGGCAGAGCTGCCGCGCATGAGCATGGACATGCTCAACATGCGCGACGACACGGAGCGCACGCTGCGCATCTGGCTACTCTCGGCCGTGACGAAGGAGGGCGGCACCACGTTCTACCGGCTGGCGGGCCGGTTCCAGGCGAACGGCCAGACGTGGGAGGTGCTGCGCCGCTACTCGGAGTTCCTGGCGCTACGCGGGAAGCTCATCAAGTTCTTTGAAGAGGCCGAGGACGAGGGCGACGCGTGCCCCGGCTGCCTCAACTACCTCTTCTCCATCAAGCGCTTCGAGTTCCCCAAGAAGCACGTGTTCTCGTCGCGCAACCCGGCGGTGGTCAATTACCGCGTCAAGGCACTGCGCTCGTTCATGAACTTGCTGGCGTCCTGGGCGTTCTCGAACGCGCCGAAATGCCCGCTCTGCGGCGGCCACGCGTTTGATCTCGTGCGCAACTTTGTCGTCGACGGCGCGGAGCCCGTCACGGGCTCGGACATGGACTACATCCGAGGCTCGATCACGATCGACGCGTTTGCGAACCACTCGGAGCGGCCGTCCGCGTTCGAGCGACGACACAGCTGGATCCCGGCGTCCGGGTCGACGACGCTGCGCGCGCAGCAGGAGCAGCGCGGACAGCAACAGACGTCGAAGCAGCCCAAGTCCACAACGAATGCTGGAGCTGGGAGGAAAACGATCTCCGGCTCAAAGATGCCGGACGCGTACGACACGTTTAACGACTACTTGCCTGCCCGCCCATCGCAGCGTGCGAAGACGTCCAACACAGACGGTCCGAAGGCGGGCAAGTTCTCCTCGCAGCCACAACACGGCAAGGAGATCAACGCGAACAAGCCGTACCAGAGAGAGAGCTTCTTGCTCTACAACGACGGGGGTGCCAGCGACGGTGTCAACTTTGGCAGTGTGTCCACGGACGCGGACATCATGAACCACGAGAGCAAGCTGCGCAAGCACAAGAGCGAGCCGCGCAACATTGCACGCCAGCAGAATGACAGCTTCGTATCTTTTTCCAGCACGAATGCGCGAGACGATGAGAGCGGCTTCGGCAGTCCGCACTCGAACATGCTCTCGTCCCCGAATGCGCTGCCAGGCCGCAAGAAGAACCAGCAGCAGCAGAGCGCAACCTCCAAGAGCCCAGCGGACGGCAAGTTCTTTGACAGCTTCATCTCGGACGACATCGTGAGCTTCAGTGTGAACGACGACGACCGGCGGCTTGGCAGCTCCTCGCCCTCGGACGAAGAGGCGAAGAGCGCCGAGGACGACGACGAAGACGACGACGAGATCGACATCACGGGCCTCGCAGTCGCGCCGCCGTCGACGCTCAAGTCAGTGAAGAGCGGCGAGAACCTCTGGCAACCATGGGAGCTGTCGAAGTAGAGGGGACAACGTGGCTCGTACCGATTCGAAGGTTTGGCACATTTGCATATGCTTGATTGATTTGTACGCGTGGTGTTGACAGTCTACTGATGGACAACTAACCTGACAAGAAAGGATGATAGAGACTATAAACAAGCAATGGATATGCAGGGATGGATGAATGCTCCTGCACCCTTGCACCAAATGAGTCAGTGGTATGCGCAAAAGGCATTGAATGAGTGATGTGCTTGTAATAGGGAGCTTCCGAGTATCATGCTACTGTCTTCTTGAACTTGAGGTGGCCTGAAGATCCAACACCTTTCGTTTTCCCCCATGTGGGTGTGGGTGGGTGAGGACCATTAACTGTAGTAGCAAGGTTACAGCTAGAGACTGCGTGAAGTCGCTGACACAGTTGCCAGCAAGGTTTCCTTCTTGGCACCAGTGATTTCCTCATATTCGCTATCATGGAAATGCGATCTTGACGCCACGTGCACGCTCACGGTTGATTGACTGGTGGCCTCATCAGTTGACCTCCCACACAAACACAAACACACGCGTCCAAGGAACAGACGTGAGTGACGCGAGGGTGGCGACGGCGCATCTCCCTCACAGACAGCAGCCCCAATTCGTTTGCCTTTGGTTTGTGTGGTGAGCGCCAGTCAAGTCAGTCAGTCCGGGTCACAAGCTTTCTTCTTTTTCGCTTCTAATTTTTTTTGTATCGACTTACGAGTCGATACAAATGGAAGCGAAGAAGAAAGCAGCCACGAGGTCATGCAGCAGCCTGAGCTTGCGCAGATCCATCGATCGATCTTGCTTCTTGGGCCTGTTCTTGAGTCTGTTGCCTGTTTGGAAAGTTTTGTTAAAAACGAGGACAAGTGGGTCTTCCGTTTCACTTGGTTTCAGTAAGGCCAAGTTCACCTCGACTGTTTTATACTGCTCCTTTTGGCTTCCCTCACTTGCTACACACACAACGAACACACACAAAGTTCCCAAAGTATGCGCAAAGCCACAAGCGATTGTGCCACCCAGAGCAAGCAAGCACACAAGAACACACACAAGGTGGTGTCCGGTCCTTGCTTTCTTCCCAAAATACCAGCCCCACCCCTGCTTGCTTTGTGCTTGTCATTGGAACATCCATCTCGAGCGCGAGCGAGCAGTCTCGAACGCAGAGCCGCCCCTCGCAACAAACAACAACAGCAAAGCAAAACCAGCAGCTGCGGTGTTTGTGTGTTTGCAAAAGGCGAAAACAAAACAAACGCTCACTGTTGAATCCGGCAGGCAGCCCGCATCCACCGACCCTCGCATCCGCCCTCCACCTCCGCGTTACTAGTACGAGGCCGTCGGAAGGACCGGAAGCGAAGGACGGAAGAAGAAGAAGACGCGCGTGTGTGTGTGTGTGAGAGAGAGAGAGAGTTGGTGGATGCTGTAGAGAGCCTTTGTTCCTATTTCCATCACGCTCACTCGCTCACATTCGCAAACGTACGGCAAGACAACGAACGGCGGCGGCGTATAACAAGCGGTACGTGGATGTGTGTGTGTCTACGTTTGGATGAATATATGGATATGGATGGATGCGTTTGTTTGTATGGGGAAGCGCTGGTGCGATCTTTTGTGTCTTACTCGTCGCTGTGTGTATATGGTGGATATAAAAAGAGATAGAGAGATCCCCCTGTCTTTCTGCTGGTGTGTGTGCGGTGAATAGATATGGCGATTTGATGTCATGTCGAATGAATGGCGTTATGCTGACTGACAATAATATGTGGGTGTCTGTGTATGTTCTGTGGACAGATAGATCGACGGCATTTCGAGAAAATCAGGCCAGCGGACGGACAGACAGACAAGTAGACGCGTTTTGTTGTTGGGACGAAGGCATATCTCGTTTTTGCGGTACGATGGGAAAGGAAGGCGGCGTGCGCGCTTGTGAGCTTGGCAGTGACAGCGTGGTGCTAATTTAATCTGTCGGTCTCGTTTTATGTCCTTATTATAGCACCCTCAAGCGCATTCCCCTCCCTGATTTTGAAGCATGGACCTGAAGAGCAGCAATGACGGCCGCTCTGGTGCAGTCAGCAGTGGCGGGGGCGACGGTTCCCAGTGGTGGCGCTGGAGTGGGAAAAGTGGCAGCATCTCGTCCTCGTCGGACAACGTGAGCCACGGACTCCATGGTGGCGTCGAGCACTCTTTCTCTAGTGGTTCTACCGCCACCACCGCGTCGTCGTTCTCGTCGTCGCTGTCTCCTTCTCCATCAGAGAGCCTGAGATGGCAGAAGCGAGCGAGCTTCAGCACTACAAGCAGTCGAGCGGGGTTAGCGGCAGCACCAAGAGAAAGCGGTGAGCAGTACGCGGTGGCGGCCGCTTCCTCTCTTTTTGGAGGAATGTGGTCTGCCTCATCCTCCCCATCAGGCGGAAGCGGTTCCTCTTCGTCATCGTCGCCTAGCAGCTGCAGCAACAGTGGTGCGTTGTCGCCCTCGCCAAAATTCTTCTCGGCCTCGTCGAGCATGATCTCAGCGAGAGGGCTTCCATCGACCACAAGAAAGAAAGTATCTACTGCGTCGTTGTCGCGCTCCTCAACGACCAGTAGCAGCAGTGTCCACACTACAAGGGACGCGACGGCTTTGAAGAAAAAGATCCCAGCATCGCTGTCTCCCTCACCATCTTCCGCCTTTCCGTCTAGCAGCCCCAGCCAATTCGGTTTATCTTCGTCATCCTCCGGATATGCCCGATCCGCAGCCAGCAGCAGCAGCTCTGCTATCAGCGCTATGGACAGGCAATCGCAATCTGAGATTGCATGGAGTTTGGGACCAAGCAAACGGAGAGTGGGCAGAAAAGAGAAGAAAAGCAGCAAGACGACAACCGTGCAGCCGAGACGAGCGTCTCTGTATGTACCGCGAGCTATTCGTCCGATCCCTGAAGAAGCACGAGAGCGGTTCACCAGCATTAGCAGTTCATCGCACGGCTTTGCTGGCTCACGCGCGACCGTGGCTTCCCAACCAATTTTGCGCTTTGACAGCCGTGTCGAGACGTCCAACACCAACAACTCTTCCCCACTCCCCACTAGTTTTGCTGAAAAGGTCTATTCGCCACCGAAAGATCGCACTTTATCGTCATCTGCGAACTCGTTTGCGTCGACTGCATCGTCTTCGTATGCGTCGCCAACGTCGTACTTGAAGAAAGACCCACTCGTGAACTGCGCGCGAGCTGTGCTCCAGGACTGCATCATGAAGAGACGCATGGAACGAAGCACCAGCATGCGGAAACGCAACATCGAAGACTGCGTCAAATCGGATTATTTGAATTCCAAGTCGGGAGCGTACATATCCAGATCAAGCGAGTGCGGGATCCTCAGCTCTTGCTCAAGGTACGATCTGTGATTGCGCGTGCAGTTTTTTAAATTGCGAAACTGAACATCTCTCTCTCTCTCTCTGATCTCTCTGATGTATTCCGTTCAGCAGCAGCGACGACGAACTCAGTCAGCTATCGTCCATGGAGCGCTCCTTTAACAGGTTAGCTGGATGGTTTCAAATTCTTGTTGCTATTACGTGCATTTGTTGATCGATTTTTTTACTCTCATGTCGATCAGCATTGACAAGGATGATGATGACTATAAGTTGTCGAAAGAGGAAGTGTACCGAGAGCTCATGCTCGGAGACAATGGTTTAAGCAGCAGTCCGGACTTTGAGCGCTTCAGTCCGTTCCTCGAAGAAGAGAAGTAAGTTGCGTATTCTCTCTTCCTGGTGCTTGATGAACCAAGGAATTGATCGCTGCATGCTTGTCTGCTTGTATAGAGGTCTACCCGTGGAGATTCGATACCAGCTCCCGCTGGCGCTTGGAACTGCGAATGAAATCGACAAGGAGTGCACGATTTGTCAGATCCGATACGGAATTGGGGATCACATCGTGACTCTTCCGTGCCAGCACTTTTTCCAGTACGTGGATGATCACCACACCACCACTGTGTAGCCATCTGAAAGGATGGCTTGACTGGTCTCTGAACAACTGACTCATCGTTGCGTGCTTGTGTAGTGCCTGCTGTGTCGACAAGTGGCTCTGGAACCATATCTCGTGCCCGCTCTGCCGAACCGAAGTCACTTTAGATATGGAGACCGATGTCTCTAATACGAAGCACAACTTCACCGAGTGCTCCGAATTAGACCAAGAAACCATCCGAAGAAAGATGCGCTCAACCTCGCAGAGCGCTGGCTTCCGACCAGTTGTTCCAGGTAAGTTTGCTGCGCGGTTGACGTTTGCGTTTGTTCTCGAGTGTGTGGAATCCTCCTAACTTGTGACTGGCTGGACCTGGACTATTTGTTGTGCAGTAAATGTAGAGCTTGACCAGCTTCAAAGCCAGCTTGCCTCGCTCAGTGTCCAAGAGACGAACCAGCCCAATTATTTAGTATGGTAAGGAGCGAACTTCTTGCATTCGATGTTGCCAGCATCCTGGTGTATCTTTTGACTGACATTTATCTGCTATCTGTGTTGTTGTACGTCAAACAGCCCAAAACCACAGCGACCGCACTCCAAGTAGCTTTTCCTGTCTGTATGCGTGCATGATTCGCGCTCTTGGTTTTTTCTCTCTCTCTTGCAGTGACCGCACCCTCCCGCACATGCATGCATTGGTTGTCCAGTATCTTGTCCCGCATTAAGCAACGGTCGGTCGCGCAGCAGGACACTCAAAAGAACCCCACAAAAATCATAGATCTCAGCCCCTCCCCCCAAATCAACCAACATGCAAAAGATGAATCCTCCCGAGCCTCTTTCGAATTTGCATTCGAAAGATCTTCCGTTATCAAGTGAGCAACATCATGCACATTCAAAACTGTAGTAGCGTCCAAGAAACGCTTGATGCGCGACCGTCTGGTTTGGTTTGGTGAGAGAATGAGTGATCGATGGAGTGCGAAAATTCGCAAAGCCACCTAACCAAACTTCACGAAGGTTCGGAAGTTGGCGTGTTCTCTGTTGCCATTAGTCAACAAATTAATCCCCCCAACGGTTTCTGCTTTGCCAACACAAATTTGAGATCGCTGCTACATGCAATCAGTGCATTTTTTTACGCTCAATACAGTTTTCAGGTGTAAATATGTCACTGGTTCGATCAACGTACGAATGCACTGTTTTAGCAGAATACAAGCTATTTATCCTTAGAGTGCATCTATTTGCTGTCCATAATACATTCACTCGGTGTAGATACGTAAATACTGATTCGTATGTTTAGTTATTGTATTATGGCTGATTATATTGGTAAATTAGTGATCCACGCTGTGACTGCTCGATCGATCTTGGTGCTGGCGTTTTTTGGTTTGTGTTGCTCTGGGGAGGTGGTTCCGCGCGCAGAGTCGTTTACGCTGGACGAAACGAGAGAGCAGATCAAGACCGAGAGAGAGAGCGCGCGCCGCAAGTAAGCGCGACCCATCCATCCATTCATTCAGCCAGCCAGCGAGCAGCTCAATCACCTGTCTACACGCACCCGCGAGACGAGCCGCGCCGCGGAAACCATGATGCACCGCGGCAGCGACTCGGACGAGGACAACGCGATGGCGTATTTTTTGCCCAACGGCATCGCGGATGACTCGCCGCCCAAGCGAAGGTGCGTGCGTATGCTTTACTTTTCAACCCTTTTTCATGTATTTGTTTGTTGGTTTTTGTGTGTGTGTGTGTTGCCCCATGACTCAACCCAGACTTGTGTGTGCATATGTTTGTGTGACTACAGCATGCTTCCTGCGGGGAGCTTTGGCCCCATTGGCGGTCGCACGCCGACCGCAGCGGCGGGGCTGACGGGTGCCGGCTTCCACCGAAGCAACTCGCCGTCATTTCTCCACCTAAACGCGTCACCCTCTGCGAATGCGACTGCTATGTCGACACCGATGACTGGCAGCATTAGCACAGCGACGAGTTCGCTGGGGAGCTCGTCGCTGACCAGCGCGCCTGTCAGTGCGTCCTCGTCGTCGTTGCGCCAAGGTGGCAATTTTCTATTGTCGGATCTCGGCGGCGAGATCCACCAGCCACGTGCGTCCGACTACAGTGGCGGCGCAATGGACACTTCAAGTGCGAGCATCGGACCTTTCGGCTTTGCAAGTAAGGAAGACGCGTTGCATATGCTAGGTGGAGGTTTCAATTTGGGTACACTTGACACTTACTAACCTTTTTTTTATTTTACTTGATCGTGTTTGCATGGAAAAGGAACGTTTCGAAGCGAAGCGCGCAGTGAAAATGAAAGTGCGCTACGAGCAGATGTCAGCATCTTTGGCAGTAGCAGTGCTTCCAGCAGCAGCGGTGCCATCGGGGGCAACCCATTCAGTCGCGGTGTGTCGGCGGCGTCAGGGGCGACGGGCTCCTTTTACAACCGCTCGCAGAGCGATATGGCGTCGCCATTCGCTCAAAGCAACAGCGCTATCAGCAGTAGCACCAGTGGCGTGTCCCGCAATTGGCCATCGTCATCGGGCGGTTCTGCTTCAGCTCCATCAAACCCGCCAAGACGCGTCTTCCAAGCTCCACCTGGGTTGAGTAGCCCCGACATGGATCCACCCGGACTTGGTCTCGGAGGAGACTATTTATCGGGTCGCTTGATGGGCTCGAGCGACAGCAGCGGAATGCAGCAATCGCACCAGCAGCCGCAGTTCCGTCATGCAAGCAGCAGTCCGTTTGGCGCGTTTGCGACGAGTTCGACGCCTGCTGCGGTGAGCGATGCGTTCCGTCCGTCGTCAAGTCAGTTTAGCTCGAGTCTAAACTCTCCGCTGCCATCACTGCACCTCACGTCCGATGTCTTTGGTGCGAGCAGCAACCCGCAGCTGCTGTCGAACGAACGCCGAGCGATGATCACGAATCCGGACCTCGCAGAGCTCAACTCGCACTCGATGAAGATGAACGCTGATAGCGACGCTTTCAGTCGCCATGGACACGAGCAGCCGCAATTCGGATCGGCCGGCGTGAAGGAGATCCAATCCATGAAAGTGGACGTGCAAGCGAGGACCAAAAAGGGGAAACCGTTGCCGATGCATCAAGAATTGGGTGGGGGAATTGTGAATCAAGCTCAGCAACAACAGCAATCCTCGAGCCAGAAGCGTGGGTTCTTTGAAAAGAAGAAACAGAGTGCACTCTCGAATTTATCGGCCATGTCGCCAACGAGTTACCGAGAGATGATCGCGTCGCCTGCGAGCTCGGGCCGTGCGGAGCACCGTCAGGTCAAGAGTGCAACTGCGTCGCAGCTCCTCAAGTCGTCCAATCCTTCTCCGACAGCTGCGGCGCCTCGGAATTCTCCAGGAGCATTACCTTCTTCTTCAGATACGAAGAGCGCGTTTTCCTCTCGATTCAAGAAGCGCGCGGAAAACAATCTTAGTGGTGGATTCTGTCCCAACCGCAGTGGTGTCGAGAGCTACCACAGCGGCGTAAATGCCGGAACTCCAACTGCAGCTGGTGGTGATGCAGATTACGAGTCGAGCGACTCGGCAGAGTTTGTGATTGTGTCGGATTCTGGAGAGAGTCCGAGCAAAACCTCTCCGGACTCGCGAAAAGTGCAGACCCGCGAGAAGAGTGAGAAGAGTAGCACTGCTCGCCCTGCAAAGAAGGAGCGTCAACCACGCAGCAGCCAAGTGGAGAAAGCGTCAACTAGCACGACGCGTCGCCAAGTCTACCGCGAGAAGCAGCCGAAAGAAAGCGGCAGCACTGGCGGTCCACAACAACAACAACAGCAACGGCCGAACGCAGAGCCTCAAAGCTCGGATGAGATGGAGACAACAGATTTGAGTGCGCTGACTTCAAAGAACGAGCTCCGAGAAGGCAAATCTCGCACTCGCAGAGTGAAAGACTCTGAAAGCACTTCCGGAGGCAGCGTTTCGCAGTCCGCACCAGGTAAAGGCTTCCGACTTACAGGTAGCACTCTTGAGCGTACTAATTCGAGTGATTTGGAGATTTCCAAGGGGAAGAGATCGCCAAAGCAGCTCAACAAGCAGTCTGCTCGAGAGAGCAACGCTACGAAAGCGAGTTCGGAATCCAAGTCCAAGCCAAGTGCTACTGCCCAGGCACCGACAGAGGCACCAGCCAGACCATCTTCGCAAAAACGTGAAGTCTCTCCTCGTGCCGCTGCTACTCTGAAATCTGAGAAACCGACAACTGAGGTGCAAAAAGCGAAGGGTATAGACACACCACACACTGGTACTTTGGAGGCAAGTACTGGAGCTACAGAAGCGACGCCAGTAGCGGCGAGCAAGAAACAACAGGCGGGTGCAAGTGCTGCGATCGTGAGTGGAGGCTCAAAGACTGCTTCAGAGGAGAAGCCAGAGCACAAAAGCTCACATACCAACCGCAAAGCCGCAGAAACGCCTCCGAATGAAGAAATCTCGCCATCCGAGCCGCCCACGCAAGTTGACGAAGCCAGTAGTAGCGGGCAGTTGAAGGACAAGAAACAGGTGAAAGAGAAAGAGAAGGAGCCTTTGCCACCACCACCACAGCCACATCGAAAAGACAAAAATAGTAGCAAGCGCGACAAGGCAGCAGACAAGAAGAAGGGCAACAGCGGCAAGCAGAGGAAAGAGAAGCGCGACTCGCCCCCACGTTCAAAGGGCGAGAGCTTTGATGTCTCGGACATATCGGATCTCGACACTGGAGTGCTCGATACGCCGGTGGTGTCTCGCCTGAATGGCGTCAGTGAGCTCATGGGCAAAATGTGGTCCGCTGCTGTGGCGCTCGTGCAGTACGTGATCAGGCTCTTCCGCAATGCGTATGGCTGCATCTCGAGCCGCTTGAACATCAAGGGAGCCATTGGCACTGCGCTCTACCACGTCGAGTCAGTGACTGCAGTGGTGTTCAGTGTGCTGCTGCTGCTCTCGCTCCATGGCGCGTCGTGGTTCATCCGCATCCACCGAGTCGCGTTCCGAGCGATCTTGACGCATCGTCACATTGGCTTTTGCTTTGCGTTCCTGTACGCGTTCCCGTTCTTGGTGCAGTACGTGTTCCCGTGGGCTCCTCCCTGGGCGCCTGTGTGTCTTTGGTACGCGTTCTTGGTGCAACTGTTCTGCACGAATGGCCCGACGGCGATGGTCACGACGTTCCGCATCATCTTGCCGCTCGTGTTTTTGGTCGAAGGCATCTCGCACCACAGCTTTCTGCTCGATCTGAACGGTACGAACGAGAATTTGGTTGGTGTCCACTTATTTATTGCTCTGTCTTTGATACTGTGGCTAACATTGGTGTGTGGTTTTTCTTTGAATAGGTGCGGAATTGCTGCTGGCGTCATTCATCATTTCGGCGTTAAAGACCAGCAACCTCTGCAGCCCGATCTTCTTCATTTCGCTCGCTGCTCAGGTAAGTCTTTGTGCAGTCTTGTCAAGCCGACGCTAGCTCATGGACTTGCGTTCTAATGTTTATGATGCTTACTCTTTGTTAAAACAGTGTCTCTCGGCTGTGTTCCTGGGCTCGGAGCTTGTGGTGCAGTGGTTCCAGATGGCGCTGGCGCTGTACTCGTTGCACTCGATGGTCGCGTCGGAAGACGACTGGGTACGTGGGACATTTTGGTATTTGGTATTTTGGTATTTTGGTTTTCTGGATGTGTGAGCTCTCGGCTCACTCCCGCCGTGGACCAAAACTTGTGCATGTAGAATGGCTTTGGTGACGACGAAGAGGAGCTTTCGTGTCAGTCGATGTCGATGCATCACTCGATCGCGGATTACAACCACCACCCGTCGCCCTCGGCCGCGTCGATCCAGAAAACCAAACGCCTCGACCGACGCGCATTGGCGTACGTTCGCGGCAGGAAGTTCCGCTAAGCATCAGGATCATTGTCTGCATCAAGATGAGGAAGATACTTGCGGCGACCCCCTTTACATCGTATTACATTCCGTGCATATCTGTATAATCCTTTGAATGAGTTTCTATGACAAACTGCGTGTGCTCCTCTTTGTCTGTTCTTCTTTGTCTACATGTATGTCTATTCATCCTCTTTCATAACCCAATGTGCTTCACTGTGCACAGCGTAGGGATGGTTGTCTAGGAGCTCTTTGGTTTACTGCGCCACGTCTCGTCTTCGCTGTCGCTGTCGCTACTACTGCTACTGTCATCGCCACCGTTCCCTCGCGCACGTCCGATTCCTCCTCGCGCAGCAGTACCATCAAACCCGTGCTCTCCTTCGTCTTCCGTCTCCAGTTCTTCTTTGTCGTCGTCCTCATCGTCCTCATCGGCTTCGTCGAGAATGAATCGGCTGCGCCGCGTGGGGCGCTGCTGCTGCTGGTGTGCGTGAAGGGTCTCGCGCTCCTCTTCCGAGTCCGTCTCCCCTTCGTAGGACTCTTCGTCCTCATCTTCATCATCATCTTCGTGGTCTTCATCTTCGCTGTGGATCTCACCGAGTGCATCCTCGGCGGCTTCATAGTCCGAGCCGCCGCCACTCTCTTCGCCCAGGTCACTGTCTTCGTTCGCGATCAAGCCCTTCAAGTTGCCATTCTCGTCGGCGTCCTCTTGGTCGAGACGACTCGGAAAGTCCAGTTTCTTGCAAAGCTGCGGGAGGTCCTTCAAGATCTCGTCCTGGTTACCGTCCAGGTCATCAAACACCGCCGTGAGCAGGATCTGCTGCACGAGCGACGCCGTGCGGTCCACGTGCCAGTGCTGGCAGATGTGTTTGAGCAGCTGGCTCACGTCGCGCACGGTCGAGAGGCTCTCGAGCAGCGGCACGAGGAACTCGAGCACTTCGTGGTTCGTCGCCATCGCGCGCACTCGCTTGGCGACAACATTGAGGAACGCGCTGTCGCGCACGCTCAGATCGCCATTCTCAATCGCCGACGCGAGTTTATTCATAAGCACAACCACGTTGCCGGAGCCGCGCGCAAAGATCTTGACGAGGTTCGCCGGCCCCAGACTCACGCCCAGGCCTTCCAGAAAGTCCACGTTCACAAGCTCGGGACAGAATCTGCGCAAGAAACGCACGGTTTTCTGCTTCTTATGGCCCCACTGGCCCGCGAAGAGCTTCACGAGGCGACCGACCTCGAGCAAATCCCACTGCTGCCGCGCGGCTTCGTCAATTAGGTTCGAGAAAATCTGCTTCTGGGAGGAAGGCGTCGACTCGCTGCTACTGCTATCGGAGAAGTCGTCTTCGCTTTCGCTTGCTTCGTCATGGTCCAGTTCATTGCCTGATTTGTCCGAGTCCATCTCATTTGAAGTCAAATCGAGCGGCTGCAGGTGGCTGGTGGAAATAGTTGCGACCGATTTCTTCTTCTTGATGTCACCGACACGCGAGACGGGGCGAGTGAGCTTTGGAACCGATTTCTCCACTTTCTGACGCTTGGCGTTAGGTACTGCGACTGGTTTCGCACTTAAATTTGTTGACAACTTCTTTAGATCTCTTGGAGCTGCTGGTGTTGCTTCTTCCTTCTTCTTCTTTTGCTGCTGCTGGGCTGTGGGCTTCGCATCTGATGACTTGACGCTTTCTTTCGTATTCGGTGCTTGTTCGTCTTCCTCATCTGACTCAATCAGTGGCGTTGCGTTGCTTACAACCTTCGACTTGGAGGGTGGAATAGCTACTGACGGCAACGGCAGGGAAGGTACCACAGGTGTTGTTGTGTCTGGTGCTGAAGCAATGTCCGCCTCGGAAATGGAGGCTTTGCGCTGCGCTTTCTTGTTCATCTCTCTCTTCTTTTTCTTTTCCCTTTTCTTTTGTGCTGCAGTTAGCCCGGCACTTGGTCCAGCAGCGTTCACCACATCTCCGGTTGATTTCGGCGAGCTCGCATCAACAATAGCACCAGCTTTAACCTTCTCCACATCCATGACGGTGCTGCTGCTGGTTATCGTCTCTACACCTTCCTGCTGCTTGTCCTCACGTTTGCGCTTCGTCGCCTTTGTCGTGAGAGTATCAGCTGCTTCTGATTCCAGGAGTAGAGCTTGTCCACTTTGCTTCGCGTCAAACTGGTCCACTTGCACTGGGGGGAAGGCCTCCTCAGCCTTGCGATTCATCCTCTTCTTCTTCTTTGTTGCTGCTGCTGCTGTTGCTAACGGTGAAACTTCTGAGCCTGAGGCAGCATATGCTGGATCCTTCGCGTGCTCTGTTATTTGGGCACTTTGTTGCGTCTCCTCTTTTGCGGATACGTGCTCATTCGTCGAGTTAGTCTCGTGCACCTTTGCCTTCTTCTTCTTCTTCTTGGACACCTTCTTCGTTGGTTCTTCCTCCTCGTCTATCTCCGTCTTCTTCTCCTTCTTCTCCTTTGTCTTCTTCTCCTCTTTCGTCTTTGACTTCTCCTTCATCTTCTCCTTCTTGTCACGTTTGTTGCTGCTGCTGCTGCTCTCCGCCATTTGCTCTTTCACGGCCTGCATCGCCCTCTCCAGCGGATCTTCAAGGGACAACACGTTTTCAAACATCGCCAACTGGTCTTGCGTCACGACGGCAGTAGGCGAGACCGATCGAGAACCAGCAGACTCAAACGCAGTTGCCTCTAGTGGAGTCGACGAGGATGCTGCGGATGCGCTTGTCTGTTTCTTCTTCGGCTTGACTGAGCTTACAGTTGTAGACGACGACACCTTACTGTTCTGCTGCCGCTGCCATTTATGGAAATTGCCGCCCACTTGTGTCGTGGTCTGCACAGAAATACTAGACGAGTGTTGCTTGCCTTCGCCACCAAACGCGCTCTTCTTCCCTGGGTTGGCAGCGCCTCCAGGGATCTTGACAGTGCTGCTCTTCACATTTACAGCAGTAGCGGCAGTGAAAGAAGAAGATGGCGAATCGTTCTTAGACGTCTTTTTCTCCCCTTTCTTCTTCGTAGTCAACGACAACGCCTTCTTGACCCCGATCCGAGACATCGCCTCGTCGTCGTCGTCACCAAAGCCACCAATGCTCATCGTCTTGCGCTTCTTCTTGGACGATGATGCACTGCCATCCTTACTCTTCTTCAGCTTGGCGAGCACCACCGCGTCTTCTGGATTCGTACCCGACGCATACGAGTGCGAGAGCTTTTCGTCGTGCTTCATGTCGAACATGCGCTCGCGGAAGGCGGCGAGGCGCTCGAGCGGGTCGTTCGATGCGGCGGCGGAAGCGTCAGCGCCGGTGCTGCTGGTGCCAATACTCCCGGCGCGCGGGCGTTTCTTCGCCCCATTGCGCTCGCTCTTGTCCTTCTTCTTCTTCACCAGGCGCAGCGTCGTGACCATCGTCGGTGGCTGCTCCGCTGCAATCGCCACCAATGGTGATGATGATCAGAGACTGCCACCACTTCACTCGCTCGTTACAGAAATTGGTTTTGTTGCCGCCAAAAAATGGCTCGCCAGCAGATTATACCCAATGATGAGGATTATCAGTTAATTGTTGAATACCACAAAGTGCGTTGTCGTACAGCTCTGGAGATCTTACAAGTGTGCGTTACTGGTAAAGTTCGTACTGCTTTATCTCATTTGAGTTGGTGCTGCAGTTGACAAGCATGAAATGGACGCCAATGCCTTGGGGTGTTGTCGCGATCAGCGTCCTGCTCGGAGCTGCTGGCGCGTACGCATACCTCTCACCATACACCACTGACAGCACGAATGTGTGTAATTATATCAGCGCTCTCCACACAAGGCAGAACTCTCTCAAGCCGACGAAAGATCAGCGCAAGGCCGCCAAGCGCTTGAGTCGTCGCGCCAAGAAAGACGAGAAGCTCGTGACCAAGAAGCACGAGCGCGCCAAAATTCGCGGCGAACAGCAGCTCGACATGACGGACGAGCAGAAGCGCGAGCAGATGGAGCGCGTCAAGATGCAGCGCGTCGAGCAATACGTACGTTGCATTACCCAATCTGCACATACAACACACGCCTACCGTGACGGCCCATGATGTAGCTGCTGCATTGCTATTGCTATTGGTGTTGAACGTGTAGTGGTGATTGATTGTGCGACTTATGGACGTGTGGCAATAGCAAAAGCTGGACGGCGGCAAGGCGAACGGGCTGCGCGTCGTGGTGGACTTGGGCTTTGCTGCAGCGCAGTCTCAGCGGGTACGTAGTGATTGCATTCTCCTCACATTGATGGTCAGACAAGATACGAACTTACGATTCCACAATGATGCTGTAGGAATGCAACAGCATCCTGAAACAACTCGGGTGTGTCTACGGCTATATGAAGAAATGTCCGCTCGACAAGCTCTTCTCGCTGCACGTGGCGTCCTGCGCGGGCGACGTCGTGACGCTCTGTGAGCAGCACGGCGTGAACCACTGGAAGGTGAGTCTATTCGTGAGTTGGCCATCAAGTGCTGATCCATAACTTGACAGGTTGGTGACATGCAATGGCACCCTTCCTTTGCGTATACTGATACAGATCACCTGCCACCAAGAGCCTGTGCAGGAGCTCTTCTCCCAAGCAGAGGTTGTGTATCTGTCTCCGGACTCGGAGACCGTGCTGCAAGACCTTGACCCAGCGTGCGTGTATGTCGTCGGCGGCATCGTGGACCGGTCGGTGCGCAAGGTGGGTGCAGATAGAGCTCAGACGCACTGATTTATTGGTGATACTTGGCTGCCTACTCACTGATCGGAGCGACTCGTGTGGTTTTCATCATCATCTATCTATCTATCAACAGGGCGAGAGTCTTGGGAAAGCAGAGACGCTGGCGTACCGCACAGCACGACTACCGCTGCAGGAGCACCTCTCGGTGCGCACGCACGTGCTCAACATCGACTCGGTGCTCGTCGCACTGAACGAGTTTGCGAACCACCGCGACTGGCCGCGCGCGTTCGCGAAGGCGATCCCCAAGCGCTTCACCGAGCCAAAGAGAAGAGATGCGAAGATATCCTGAGGTTGCGCTATAGAGAAAATAGATAGGGTAGATGCACTTGCATTCATATATAAAAAATCTTCATATCTGTAGAGAAAAGCGATACACAAAAACAAATCTTAGGTCTCGGAGGCGCTGATGATGGCCGCCGAGGTGATGCCCGCGATGACGCTCGACACCGCCGCTGACGCCGTAGCTTGCACTGCACTGGCAGCATTCGCATTCGCAGTAATGTTCGCCGTCCAGTTGAGCCCCTGGCCCGCCCGCTGCGCGACCGTCGTGTTGTCCGCGTCGATCGACTGGCAGTGCGTGATCGCGTAGAGCAACTTCTCCCTCATCACGTCGCGACTCGAATACACGGGCAGGTCGATCGAGAAGAAGCACGTGTGCGCGATTGGCAAGTATATGTCAGCGCGACCGGCCGCCTTGGGCAACCCCGAGATCTTGAAGTCCTGCGTGAAGTCGGCCGCGTGGGTCGGCAGGCGCGAGCGCCCCCACACGAAACGCAGGAACGACGACTTCTGCTCGTCCGAGAACTCGCCCAGCACATCCCAGAAGAACGCCACATGCGGGTCTGTGGCCTGACAGCCGTCCCCGTAGATCGTCCGGCGCCGCAGTAGATCAACGTCTACGGTTGCCTTGCCGCACACGAGCGTCAGGAACTCGCGCCACGTGAACAAACCCAGAGTGGGCGTCGGCAAGATCGTCGCCACGCCGCGCGCAATGTCGTCGCACACTTTCCGGAACTCGTCGAGTCGGTACTTCTCGACCGCTCTCGCGTACGCCTCCTTGTCGTCCCACGTCACGCGCACATGCTTGCCGCCAGGAACGAGCTCCACCTCCTGCCTAGCGCTGGACAGCACAGTGAACGACGCGTCGATGATTTCATCAAACATACCCTCCGAGATGCCGTGTGCGTCGATATTGTAGATCGTGTCCACAACCTGGAAGCACCCTTGGTGGATACACTCGATGTCTCGGCGCGCCACGGGTTCGTGCACCAGCGTCTTCCAGAACACGGACGGCAGGTTCAGATCCAGTGGCGTCTTGGTGCGGATCGCGATGCCCACGAGCTTGCCGAGGAACTCGGCCATCTGCACCAGCCGCGGGTCGCTGCGCAAGTGCACGTTCGGCACAAACACCTCGCGGTTCTCGCCCACGCCACTAATCGCGTTCGGACATGGCTTGAGCAGTGGTAGCGTCTTGGACTGCAGCTCCGAGCTGATCTGCGCGAGACACTCGCGGTACAATCCGCCAAAGTCGTCGCCAAACTCGCCCACGAACTGGCACTTGAACGCACGGTCAGCGCCTCTGAGCAAAGAAGGCTGAATCGTGTGCAGCTGGTCGAACGCCTGCGCGAACACGCTCTCTCTGTCGCCAGTGGCATCTGTGGCCTCTCGCGCGCGGTGGCGGTCCACTTCAATCTCGGGACGCGCCGCCGCGGGGCTCTGTTGCTCCTTAAGAATGCTGAGCCACCACGCAAGCTTCACATGCTGGAAGATGACGCCGCGCAGCACGCGCGCACCCTTCGCCAGTAGCGAATGGGCATCGTCGATCGAGAAGTCGATGAACGAGAGCGAGTTCTGCAGACGACAGTTGAAATTGCGCAGGATCAGGAATCGCTTCTGCAGCTGAGCGAGCGTCAGTCCACGCAGACACGGGCACTTGCGCAGATGCTCCTCACTCGGCACAAACTCCTCTGGCGACATGCGCAGCGGATCGCAGCTGAGAAGCGCTTCGGCGCGAGCTTCGCAGATCTCGTTTACAATCTGTACCAGCGCCTGGTCGTGCTCCGACGTAAACACGAGCTGCGAATTGTGGAGCTCCTTGAGCTTCTTGCTGTACTTGGCTGCCAGCAACCGCCTCCCAGTCACTGAGAACTCGGGCACGGCTGTGAACGCGATCCCCCACTTGTCCACATTCTGCGACACATTCAGCGAATCACCGCCACTGCCGTCAGCACCATCAGTACCATCCTGTGCGCTCTCATCTTCACCCACAATCGCAGATATCTGGTGGTCCGCAACACCAACAGACTCCAACGCAATCGACTGCTCGCTCAGAATCTCTCGGTGGCGAGCGTGGCGACTGTACGCTTCAGTCTCTTCACGGACGAGCGCGTCCATCGCGTGCATGTTGGCAAGAATGAAGTCTGCAGCTTGCTCCGCGTCGTCGTCGCAGTGCTTGAGTGCGTACACGCACCACTCCATGGGGAACCCCATTTGACTGAGCGCAGTCGCCAGTTCCATCCGAAAGTTCGGAATGCCTTCGTCCGCGTCGCCAATGACCTCGCCTTCGTCTTCGCTGCAGTAGACCTCATCTCCACCTACACCAGCAAGCCCGCTACCTGTCAGATGAAGCGCGTCGCTGCCACCATCTTCAACGCGATGGCCTCCGATTAAATCGATCGAGTCGCGCTGGTTGTACAAAGCAAACCCTGGGTAGAATGTTCCTTCAAGCTTTGGACCCGTACCCCCTGGTCCAAATGCCACTCCGAGATCCTTCCCATTGAGAGCATAGGACAATGTCCCACGCTTCAAGTCCAGGGTCATCTTGACAATATCTCCAGTCTTAAACTTCTCGCCATAGGTTCCACGCTGCTTGCTCCCGTTGTGCCAGAGCGCGCGATTGCCAATCCAGCCCCAACCGCGGTTGTCCTTACCCAGGTATGAGTCCAGACGAACATCCTTCCGAGCAATCCCCAGGAAGATGTTGGAGCTTGCAGTAACGAACGAAATGCGGACTTCCCAGATGTGAACGCCGCTATCAAATCTTGCCACTCCAATCGCTGTCTGCCAGCCCTTGTCTCTCGTCAGCGAGAGTCGCGTGTCTCTGTTCTCCAGCTTCAAGTACGGTCCTTTCCGCACACGATCCACGCGACACTGGAAATTCGATTGGACAGGGAAGCGCCACACGAAACTATCGCCTTCAATCATCACTTCCTGTCCACCGCAGCCGCCTGTGAACGCTCGCACTTCTGACTCGCTGCTCTCGGCATTCTCTCCGCCTTGAAGAATCTGCAGGCAGTGCGAGTTTGCGGTCTCACACTGCTGATCAAGCTTCACTCGAATTGAGGTCGCCAGCGGGATGCTGATCAGCGCTTCCTGCAGCTCGAGGTCGTAAGGGTGCGTGCTCTCAACTCGGATGCAAACATCCTCGGAAATCTCCGACAGAAAGTTGTCTGCAGACAGCATAAACTCGTTCGGGAGATGTTGAACGACCACATTTTCACTAGGGTTGTTTCGCGCTGGATCCATCAGCGAGTTCATGACCCCGTAGACCTGGCTCAAGTGCTCATACCACTCGAAAGCTCCCATAAGGTTGTCACAGTCCATCGAGTTGAACCGGAAACTAAAATTCGCCTTGGTCGACTGAACCTCGTGTCCCACCGCTTGTCCGAAATTGATCAGGAATTTGCAATCGCTGTTCAGAGAGATTGTCGGGTGCAAGTCCTGGGGTTGATCAATCGACGAGAACGCGATGCCCAGCAGCTGTCCGTTCTTGGTGAAGAAGATCTCGTCCGTATCAAGTCGAAGTCCACAACCAAAGATGTCTCCAGTTGCGACTGCAGCGACCTGCTCGTTCCACTTCCAATGGTCGGCCGCAATATCCGTGCTCTGCACTTTTCCGCTCACTGGAGTGAATGAGAACGAGTGCGCGCGATTCGTGTTGAATCCAACAGGAGCTCCCTCGAGCGAAAACTCTGGCGTCGAGAACCCGAAGCCAATCGCACCAGCGCTCGCGTTGCTCCACTCGACCACCGTGACTTCAAAGTACACAATCTCAGCTTTGACGATGTCTTTCATGGTCATAACCAGCTCTGGTGTGCGCTCGAACCGGCACGAGTAGTACTCGTTGAGTGGAAGGTCCGATTGGGAAGCCGTTGGGTTGGCTTCCTCGGCATGGTACTCCAACAGGAACTTGCGCTCTTCGCCCGAGAAATGGCGTGTCACCGTCATCTTTGATGAATGGCTGACCATCATTTCCACGTGGCTTGGCTCTCGTGCAAAATGGTAGCGGTACGGCAAACTGATGCACAAGTCTGGTCCCAAGCAGGACGCAAGCTCCTCGATGCGGTCACTTCTATTCTGTTCTTCAACCACCAGCATGAGCTCAACCAAAGCCTGAAGAAGAGAGTTGAGCATGAGCCCACCTTCTTGGTCTTGGTTCAGCATCATGATCTTCGAACGGCAGTAGAGCAAACCACGCTTATCCTTCCATTGCCCTCCGCTGCGAATCGCTTTGATCAGCACTCGCACCAAGTCCACAGCTAGTTGGCCGCACGTTGGAATCTTTTCCTTCAGAACCTGTTTCACAAGTGCAAAGAGACCTGCCGAGAGTTCCGGACGAAGCACTACGGTATCTTGTCTACCACCACCCTGGGTATGTAGAGACTTTTGGCACAGCAGAAGCGTGTCCATAAATGCCAGCACGTTGCTCACTGTCACTGGCGCACAGAGGATTTTGTCTTCCTCAGACAGGTTGAGTGCAAACGCGATGCTGGGCTCCGTGTTCTCGATCTCGTTGAGCGTGATGACAGGCAGTAAGCCGCCGCAGAACTCAGAATTGATCGACCACAGAGACGTCTGGACGACAACGTCGTCAGGATCGCTCACGCCATTGTCTGACTGATTCTTCGTGCTGAAAAAACCGTGCTCTTCGCCAACCTTGCCAACTGCGCCCCCACTGGTATTCGCCTCAGCTTTCCACACGCACCGGAACGAATTGACGCGCTTCACGAGATCTTCGCGGACACAGCGGGCACTTGAGAGAGTTGGAGGTTCAAACGGATCTTCCTTGCTTCCAGCGACGCAGCCCATCGAAACGTATCCAGGCGGGGCGATTGGCCACCAAACGGATCGAAGCTGCTTCCGCTGGAAATCCTCATCGCTCTCGATGTTCTTCGGAAGTCCCTTACCAGTGACGTCCACGCGTTCAAAGCCGACAGGAGGAACCAGCAACCCATTGTCGCGATCGCTCACAAGGAGAATAGGAAACTCTGGAGTGTCGTTACCGCAATGAATGACATCCCCGAGACTGAACCAGATCGTCGCGGCCCCAGTCTTGAGTGCGATAGGCATTGTAGGACGCCAGATCGTAACTTGGTGGTCGTTCGAAGCCCTCAGCCACGAATCAGTGTGTCTGCCAGCAGACTGCTGGCGGCGTCTCCACTTGTGGCGGTACTTGAGGAGAGGATCCGGTGATGGAACGCTCCACACTCTCTCGTACGAGTTCACAACCATGCACTCGAGTCCACCAGAGAGATTGAACGGTCCCTTCGGGAACAAGCTCTCCGTCTTCCGATTCTTCGACGTCGACGCGTCCCAATTCAGCGAGCACGATGGCGAGACAAGTGTGCGAGAGATGATGTGCATCATCGCATCGTACATCATATCTTGGAACAGGGTCAGTTGGAAGGATTCGCCCACATCGCTCAAATCACTCTGCCCTACGCCAGCAGGATCATCCCGCATCAGTGCTTGGACGACGCGTTCCACTTCCGCAGACTCTGAATTTGACGTGTCGTCGTTGCTGAAATCGACAGATAACACGAGCGTCGATAGAATGTCAACTGAGCGCAGGTTCTTCGCCAGTGTCAGTGACGTTGACGTGTTCATGATATCACTCGCCATTCGAGAGAGAATATGCTGGAGTTTGCCCTGCGGCTTGTCCAAGTTTGGCTCAATGTTGCTGCTCGCAACGATTTTGGGTCGCTCCAAGAAAGCCACAAGCTGTCGCAACGTAGTCCGGTCGCCGATAGGACTGAGCAGGTTCTCACCGTCGCTCGCAGACTGTGAAGATACAAAGGATTGTAAAAAGCTGATCAGCATATAAGTACTATATCAGATAAAATATACACACAACGGCACGAACCTTTGAGAAAAGCCGCACAACATGGTCGAGAGCTTTTCGCGCGTGGACTGCAGTCAGCAACTGACTCAGGATTTCCTCTTCTTGCTCGACCTCGTGCCAGTTCATGGTGCGCACTCGATCATCAAAGCAGCCGTTGCACTCGCTCCACACTGATATCTCGGTTTGAACAAACTCTCTGTTCGAGTCAGTTGGTTTGGCCTTGTGCGGACTTCCACCTGGTCGAGTAAAGCGTTGTGGAGCTTGCGCGACACTTGAGTCTGTAAGCATGTAGCTCGGATTCTCATCCACCAGCTCCTGGTAGTTCATCATCATCTCGCTCTGAGACGAAGAATCGAAGCGAGTTGCATCTCCACGGCCTCTGTTTCTCGATGCCAATTGATGTTTCGGCTCAACGGTTTGCAGCGATTTCTCCAATGCAGCCCCACGAGCTGACAAAAGCAGCCTCACTGCGCCACCGAAATTGTTATCGCTCTGGCGGAGTGCTTCGGCGCAGAGCTCTTCGCTCTTTCCTAGGATACTCGCTAAATGACGAACATTCGGTGGAAAAGACTCGTGCGACACATTCACCTGAGCGGATGTTAGTTTACGGTTCTCAATGGATGAAATGGGAAGTGAAAATTTCAAGCAGGGGGTGATGCACTTACCATTTTTTGCGGGTAGTTCATCTGGATGAATGCGAACGCATTGCTCAGATCCCCCTCCGTTGTTCGCAGGGCCTGGTCGCACTGGTCCTTCGTCACGTGATACCCTGCATCTTGAAGTCGAGCAAGCAGCTCTTCTGCGGCTGAGTTTCCATCCATTTCATCTCGCGTGATCTAATGGAATAGGTAAGAACACAATTAGTACCACTCTCACCCTCTTTAGAAATCCAATCAAGACTTACAAATGGAGATGCTGATGAAGATGACGACGCCCCATCTCCAGATGCATTCAAGAGCCTTGTCTTTGGGATGTCATCCATGAAGAAACCTTGGGAACCATGGCGCTGGGCACTTTCTCGATTCACGCTCTCTCGCCCAAGTGCAATGCGAAGCGCTTCGCTGACCGCGCTCTCTTGCATTCGCATGCCAGCTGGTTCTCCGGGTGAAAAGCTATCTCTTTGCTGGTACGATGCTGGCGAGAGTACCCCAGGAGGCACCATGTTCTGGTACATGCTTGCAGTTGGAGAGCCGACTGAAGGCGTCCCAGGTGCCTGCAAGACCGAGGAGCGTGGGGAATTGAATCCGCCAACCCGAGGAGAGTCGACTGCGGGGTTCGGGGAAATCAGCGCTCGAGGAACTTCACTCTCAGCAATCGACGTGATGAGTCGCAGTCCTTGCGCTGCTGCAATGCGATTGCGAGAGATTTGAGCTCGGTTGTCCGACGGATCAATCGCTCGCGTCCCACGGTTCTGGATCTCAGCAGGACTTCTCGGCTCCACCACTCCTGGCGTACTGTTTTGAGGTTGCTGGTACTCTTGACCAGGAATCATGACGTTCAGGTCGCCCGGATTCTGAGAGCTGGTGATGATTGGTGGTGGCGCCATTCGGCTTCCTCCCGTTCCCGCCGCTCGCACATGAAACTCGTATGTCACAAGACCTCCTCTCGAGAGAATCAGCGAAATCCGTGAACCAGGGGTGACGCGGATGCTCGTGCCGTGAACACGTACTCCATTGACAATGGTTCCATTCTTGCTGAAATCCTGGAGCTCGAAGTAATCTTCACCGCTTTCACTTTCGCGGCGCACTCGGCGCAAGTGAAAGTGGCGTCCACTGACGCTGCGATCGTTCACGATGAGGTCACAGGAGTCGGCGGCGCGCCCAACTCGAACGATTGGAGTCGACAAATGGAACGGGGTGAAGTCAACACCCGAGTGAGATCCGCTGGCGCCAGACGGTCCGTTCTCAGTTTCGTTAAGCTGTGGCAGTGGTTGCAGCACACCCCACACGCCGAACGGAAGATCCCCAGAACTTCTGCTGTGGCCACTTAAGTTTGTTCGAGCTCTTGTCGCCGCTCCTACCATAGGAGGCCCGCTGACCTTGAATGCGCCAGGTAATGTCATGTTCCGGCGAGGCGATTGAATCGCGTCAATGCCCCAGCTCAACGCATTTTCTTTTCCCAGCTTCGAAACCACTTCTTCTCGAATTTGAGCTTCGTAGTGGTCCAGCGTAGAGTCGATCACCGATTCGGTATCCAGACAGATCTGGCGCTGCTTCAGGCTCATCCATCGATTCTGCAGAATGCTGACTCCATCACAGCTTTGTGACAATTGCTTCCCATCCATCTTAATCGACTGCAGAATGCTCGAATTGAAGAGCGCATTTTCTGACGCGAGCAGTGCCGCGAGGTTGCCAATGAGCTGGGAGTCCGAGTTTGCTAGCGACGGCGTCAGCGTCGGCATCTGCTTGAGCAAAGACGACAGCGCCTTTGTTGAGCGCCATTGTAGTTGCTTCTTGAAGAACTTGAGCTTTGCTCGAAGAACATCTTGGACTGAGTTGTTCTGTGGCTGGTCCAGCTCAGAATGGGCTGCAAACTCTTCTGCCATCGGCAACACCAACGTCGAGAGGGTCGTAATGATACTCTCGAGGTCGTCAAACATCCCAACGATCGCTGGAACTCGTTCCCGAATTTGCAAGTTCTTCACAGGAATGGAGACCACCGATGGCGTTGTATCCAGCATTGCTTCAACGCTATGTTCGCCGTCCTTGCTGATCATTACAGACGCCATGATCTCAGAGCGAGGATCCATTTTGATTCCCGTGAGCAATCCGGACTTGCTGCTTCGCTTGAACTCGCTGTTCTCAATAGATACAAAGCCACCTTCTCGGAATACCTCCGTGTATCCGCCTACAATACCAATTGCAGCAAAGATCGTGGCTAGTCCGTCCAGCGCGTCTTTCGCTTTTTGCCAATACAACAGCGACTTTTTGTCTCGCGTGTCGATCGCGGCCTCCAAGTCCTTGTTTTCCTGTGTACCAACTGCGTCAGACTGAGCTGTGTCGTCGATTTCAGGCGAGCTTGTAGATTCTGGCTTTCGAACGCTCGAAATCTCGATCGTCAGCTTGATATCCGAGCTCTCAATAGGCTCCACAGTCTGGATGTTGGTACAGATCTGTGCACCACTAACTGCAGTCTGGACGTTCGCGTAATATGCGCACACAGTGTCCAGTAGCTCTCCCAGCTTCTCAGTCTTTGCGAACCCGCGGTTCAGAGCTGCATTCACTGCTACTCTCCAAGTCGGATACAACGTCAAGTAGCGGACCAGATTCAGCGCTTCCGATGCCTTTGCGGCTGCAACGTGATTCTTTTCCAGCGTCAGCATTTGAACATCACCGACGTTACTATCTGCACTCATGGATACTCCCTTCAAGCACTTCGCATTGTGACAGAGCGCAGAACTGGAACATTCAATACCGAGCTCATGCGCACAGAGCCGCGGTCGAAGCACTAGAGGATGTCCGACCAGGAGCAGCAACGAGCTCATGATGTCTCCTGAGAATGCTGGCGACGGCTTGATCCTGCGATGAATCTTGTTGAGCGAAGAGATCGAGTGCAATGGGAAAATGAGCATCGCTAGCTGGATGCATATCGTAGCAGACGGCAAGTCTGAAGAGTTCATCTCCTTGATCACGTGCTCTGTCACCTCGGGATTGCTCGCAATGACGGAGCTCACATCGCTGTCGACGGATCCGCATTTCAAGAGCACCCACAACACTTGGTTGCGATAGAAGTGCGCATATAGTGCATCCACAGAGCCTTCGCTTGCAGTCGCAGCAGTGGTTTCGAATGACAAGTACTTCAGAATCCCGACGCAAATGGTCTTGAGGCTGATGTTCGCCTCAGCGCGACTTCCTCTTTCCTGCAGAGATGCATCACTGCCACTGCGTCCGATTTCCGACTGCACCAGCTTCAGATTCTCAAGCAAGAAGCCAGTAAACATCCGAAGAACAGGGTTCAGTGCTCGCTTGGTCGGACCGACCGATTTGCTCTTTTCTTCGGACCCACGGCCGCGCAGAGATTGATACATTAGCGCACGCGTCAAGGCCCACGCTGCCGCATGAAGCTTGACGAGAGGCAGCTTTCGCTGCATGCTACTTCCCTTGATCTTGATCGGAGCTCTCTTTGCCGGTATCTCGCTGGTGTTGTGGTGATCCATCTCTTTCATGAGCGACTCGTAAAGAGCTTCAGACGTGGCTAAACAGCTATGCTCCAGCAAGTCTTTCGCATGCGCTGGATCATCCTTTGCGCTTTCTGGGTCGCTCTGGCTCGACCGCCCAGTCAAAATGTAGGAGCTGTAGAACCCAGCTGCAATGCACACGACATCGTCATTCGAAAGCGAGTTGGATGGAACTGGAAGTGGTAGATCCGCAGACGGCAGCGTTCTTGCTCCCGCCCCAAGTTGACCCTTGTTGTTCCGTCCAAACACCATGACTCGTCCATTTGATAGCAATATGAGCGTGTGGTAGCATCCGCAGGACGTGTACTTGATCTTTGACGACAACGGTAGAGGCACATACTGCGGCGTGTTCTTGTGGTCTTTGCTGCCAATGCCGAGCTGACCGTAGTCGTTTCTCCCCCACGTGATAAGTTTCCCTTTCTCAGTAATGACCACAGTGTGGTAGTACCCACAGCTTACGTCGACTATCTTCTCGTCACTGTCACTCATAGAGATCTTCACCAAGCTCGGGACTTTGACATTGCGAGCATGGCTGAGACCGAGTTGGCCGTAATCGTTCTTTCCAAACGAGTACACTTCGCCTCCAGCTGTCACCACGACTGTGTGGTACAAGCCACAAGCGACCTTTGTGATGACCTGGCTCGAGAGTGCGTCGACCAACTGAGGAGTGTGCTGATGTTGCGTGTGATCCAGACCAAGTTGACCGCAGTCGTTCATCCCAAACGTGAGTAGCTCGCCTGCACTGGATACGACAGCACTGTGGTGGTAGCTGACTGCCGCATACGTGATGTGGTACTTCTCACGCAGCGAGTCAATGAGCCGTGGAGTGTGACTTTTCGAGATGGTGGAACCGAGACCAAGCTGGCCTCGGTCGTTGTAGCCCCACGAGTACACCGAACCATCGGTCGCAACAGCCAGCATGTGTTCACATCCATTCGCAGCCGCGACCGAATCGATCGAAATCCCGCTCAGTGCTCGGACAGGAGTAGCTAGGATGACCCGCTCTTCAAAAGTCCCGTTGCCACACTGTCCGCTCTTGTTCAGTCCGCACGTGTACACGGACCCATCCTTCATCACGACCGCGAGGACTTCATTTCCGCCAACAATGCACCGAACACTCTTTGTGGAGAAAAACGGCACGTGCTCCAGCTTGCTCGTGGAGTTGCAGTGTCCAAGGCAAAGTTCTCCGTAGTTGTTTTGTCCACATGAGAAAAGCTCACAGTCGTCAAAAGCGACGACAGATAGTCTCTCTGGAGCTCCGGATCGACCTGTTGACGTCGAAATGCCGAGATCAAAATGCGCCACCACAGTGGAGGACTTTACTTTCTTCGAGACATCAAGAAGAGCTGTAATCTTTTCGTGCCAAGATTTGCGAGGCGCGCACAGAACGGCGTTCTCATCGGTTGCAACAACATCTTGAGCTTCCGACAGTGTAGCATACGCAAAGTACGCAGAGTCGAGCGAACCTCTGTTGTCGTCGTAGCACGCAGAGCAAAGCTTGACTGTGTCATCGTCTTTGAGTCCATAGTAGACGCCACAGAGAGGTGCCCTCTTGCACTCTTCGCAGCTGTACGAGCCGACACTCTGTTCGCTGTACGCCGGGCCGTTTTCACGATCGAATACTCCGCAGAACCCGAGGTAACCGACGTCAATGTTGGACCCCGAAGACGGACACAGAAGCTTCACCAGCACGTATCGTCCAGTGACAGGACATGCCAGCTGCTTCGAGATCTGCGCGCAGCTTCCGTCCAGCACGACGTACGCGACAGGAAGGCGCTCGCCTCTTTGGGTTCTGTCACTCGGAGGAGGAAACGGCAGAGACGCGAATTCTTCGGGCGTCATATCGTCGAAACTCTGAAAGTACTCAAGATCCGGCGGGCTGCTCGTAACAAACACGATCGCATGTCTAATTGGACTAGAGTACCCTGGTCCGGGTCCTCGAATGGTGACGTAGCTCAGACAGAAAGGTGTGTCAATCTCATGCTTCAGGACCAAGTTCACATTGCAGCCCTTGGCGGAGCTGAAGACCGAAGAATCGTCCAGCAGACTGTTCTTTGGGGAGTGCGACGAGCTGAACTCTCCACCATCGCATGAGTGCACTTGAAGCTGGAGACTCTTTCCGATTTGTAGCTCGTTCGACGGAGTCAGGTTGTAGTTATGGCGCTGACCGACTGGACAGCATGTGCTCGCGGGAAGCTCTGGCCTCGGCTGTGGGTGAAAGTTGGTACAAACCACAGTGCCATTGCACAAAGCGGAGAGAGCAGGATAAAGCGGCTTCTTCAAACAGGCAAGGTCGACGCTGTAGACCACAGGCTCGTTCTGGTTGGCGTGGAGTGTAATGTTCCCCTTTTCAAAGTCGAAGAGCACTCCAAGCACGTTCTTGGCCCCAGCCTCTTCCATGCTCGTCCATTCAATCAATGCTTTGCTTCGCAATGCATCCTCAAAGCCGGTGAAATCGCTTCCAACAATATCGAAGCTCAAATGAACACGACCGTCCTTTCCAGGGCACAAGACATGCACTTCGACGTACATCATACCACAGTCGAAACCTTGAGATGCAACGATGGTCTCGACGTGATCTTCCGCGCCACTAGAGTCCCCAGCCACAATCGCTGTTGCATTTGAAGACACTTGCAGATGACGGCCTTTACGCTTCCCATCCCAGCCAATTGTAGACCCTTCGATTGGAGCGGCGACAAGTCCGCCTGATACCACAGCAGTGGAGAACTGGAATCCATTCATGCGAGACCAGAGCTTGGGAGGAATTAGAGCTGAAAGATCCAGGCACGCCTCGGCGTCTCTGATCGCAATTGCAGGAAAGTATCCGAACGGAAAGACTTCTTTCGCGCCAAGGGGGATGCTGAACACACGAGTCGCATTGTTGAAAAACTCAAGCTTCCGCTCGTCACAGTTCAGCAGAACCCCTAGCACATCTCCTCCACGCCAGCGGATCCCTGACTTACTCGATTGTTTGGCGTGGGTCAAGTCTTTGTAGAGGTACAGTCCGTGCGGACTACTCTCGTCAAAGATATTGAGGTCGGCAGCTCCGCACGTGACACCGACAAAGACAGGAGAGTCGCTCTGGGAGCGAACGGATACTTCCCAGTACCATCGTCCTCGGCTTAATGCCTTGTCAAATACCGCAAGTCCACCAGCACTCTCTGCGCTACCAGTTGATCCTTCAGAAAGCATCTCGCACTTGTGTGTAAGCGTCAGCTTGTGGAGGTCCGTGCCAATCGTGATGTTGCGCGAGCAAATAATCTTCGGGCATCTGGAGCCAGATCCAGCAGGGAGGATCGGAAGCTTCTCGTTCTGACTGTGATCGGTGCTCGCATCATCACAAACGTCAAATTGAAGCGTGTTTTTCCACCCGCTCCAGCTTATCAGTTCCGTCAGAAGCGACGTAAGTTTGAGTCGCTCAATTTGCTCCCAGTCGCTTGGTCTGTATGGCAGGCAGCACACTTCCAGCATCATGAGCATATCGTGAATAGCACGCTGCAGCAATGCCAAAGTAGGCTTCTGCTCGCCTTGCGCTGAAGGCGCTTCGACCAGACGCTTGATCTGGACCAAGTGGTCGGCGCACGATTCAAGGAGCGAAGAGAGGAGACTGAAAAACTCGTCGCCAATCATCGAAGACAATCTCGCTCCAGAGAACTCCAGATCTTGCAAATAGTGAACTTTCACCGTGCATGAACTTCCAGTCGTATGGCTATTGCCGTGATCGTCTTTTACACTTGATCTCTTGAATGCCGACGACAGGACGGGGATAATGTGAAACCTCGAGCTCGGAATCGTCTCGGTGCATGCTAGCAGTCGAAGAAAGACCTTGATGCCTTTTAAGCGCTTTTGAGCGCCGTCTTGATGAGCCTCAAGCGCCATCTTCATCAGATCATCTCGGCTCTGCACTTGTCCAGCTTCGACTTCAGCTTGGCCATTTGCACGGCTGTTTGACTGTTGCAGAAATGAAAAAATGTCGAGTTGCACACGCTCATCCTCCTCTTCAATCATTTCGACTGACTTCGTCTGCATCATCTTCTTCAGTTGTCGAGCAGATTGCTCATCACTCAACGAATCCGGCGTCGCAGCAGCAGTCACCATCTCTCCGCTCACCTTGGAGAAATCTAGCAATGCTCGACGTACGTCAGTTAAAAGTAAAACACGGAAATTAGATAATGAGTGTTGCGAATCCTTACCATATTGTGGAGCTGACGAAATTCCTGGTAGCAACTTGAGCGGAGATGAACAAGCTCCACTCGTGACGATTGGCGCTGGTGACAACCGAAGGAGTAGCTGCGCTCTGCAGATAATAGGCTCGCAAACTGTGTTGTAGAGTGCCTGCTGTCTCTCTTTTGCAAGAATTTCTGGGCCGAAATTCTCTGTTCCAGCTTTCTCACTACATATACAGCATTTTCTTTAGTTCACATTGCATGTCCATGCAATTCTGAGTAAGACAAACCAAACAAACCTGGAAAGAGCTGCAAGTTTCTGTTGCTCTCGGACGATCCTGTTCGCAACAAAACAAAAAGAAACAGGTTAGTCACTCAGACCTTGAATTTGTTCCGCCACCATCGTTGACTTACCATCGACGAAGCTGCAAGGCTGATCGCCATGCGTCCACCACCGCTTCTGAAGGAACCCCCTCTTTTGACATCGGTTCAGCCATGTAGTACACGTTGCTGTGCTTCAAGAGCACCGCAAACGCCCCCCGCACCGCACGGTCAACGGCTTCATATCCACCACTCTTCTCGATTGCCGCATCGACACTGTCTTGGCGCTTCAACCGAGTTGCCTTCAAATGAAGGTTGTTACCCCCAACACCTGCTCCGGGGTCAAGAGCGTTTCGCACTTTCTCAACCAATTTCTTTCCAGGACCGGCATTGTCGATAATCTGCTGTAGAAGCAGCTCATTTCGTCCAGTTCCGCCTTCGAAGCCGTGGTGAGCAACATCATCGGTACTTGCGGTCATCAATCCTCCTCGGAACAGCGGAGATGCAGCCCAGCGTGAATCTACAGCATACTCGACTTGGTGTTCAGCACCACTTATCAACGTTGCCGCGTAATGACTGCCTACCCAGACCAGGATTTTTTGCAGGTCTTGGAGCCACATCTTGCTTTCCTTTAGCATTGAATCAGAAACTTTCAACTGCTGCGCGACATATGTTGTGTTCGGACAACTTCCATCCTGTGCTTCATGGAGTGTGCTGGAATCCAGTATCTGAGAGGCTGGCTCCTTCCGAGACGGCGGGTAGACGTGTTGTGATAAGATCGTTCGACTTGGGTTGAATGAGAGCTTCTCTGCGTCGAACTCCAACTCTCGCAATTCAGCCCCACCCCGTCCTCTGGAGTATTCAATGAGGAGTGTTTCAGTTCCGAATAACTTCGTCAAGTCTGACGGAATCGAGAACTTATGCATCTCCGTGCCGTTCTGGCCGTCATACACCTTGAGGCTCTTCAAGCTTGGGCTACTGACTGCCTTTTCCCAAATGCTCTTCAAAACGTCGCCGTATGTGAATACAACATCCGACGGAAGCGACAAGCAGCTTGACAGCTCTGCCGAGACGTGTGCTGACTGCGACAGATTGAACTTCGTGCAATGGTCACTTCGCTCGCTTTGGTGTCCAGGCTGGGAGAGATTTGCCGCTCTGTGTTGCTGGAGAACTTGGTCGTTACTCAAAGTCTTCAGAACCAGATGAGTTGCCGATGACAACTCCTCCAACTGCGACCAAAAATCGTCCAAGATGGACGGTAGCTGCTCACGAACAGCTGGCAACGAAAGTACGCTCAGCAAGGTGAACGGAAGTAGTTTGCCCGGAAATGTGTGCTGGATAATGTACGGGAGAGTCACTACTCGACTTGGTGACAGCGACGAAGCACGCTGCATGAGCTCTGATGTGAACAACACGAACTTTGAACATGTCGACTGAACAACATGCCATCCATCACGCGTATACTGCGAGCACCAGTAAATGGCAGCTCGAAGGAACACGTTGAGGCACTTGAATTCATTGCTGTTCTCAAGCGCCTCAAGTCCTTTCACAACAGATTTCTTCTTGCCGAGATCGTCGATGTTTCCCAGGAGGTCAAGAGTCTGCTTCCAAAGAGCGTCCAGCAGCGTGTCCACGAACTTGACAATGACCAAAGTTGACGCTTGCGTGGTCTCAGAGCCCTCTTCAAACAGAATACTAGACTCGCTCATGAGCTGGAAGAGCATTTTCGCAGACGTGAAGCAGGGAATAAGCATCGGGACTAGCAGCTTCTTCATCGGAGAGCAGTCATTTTGATCAGCTGAAGTGTCCTCCAGCAATCGATTCATGACTTGGATTCGATCGAGCAAAGACGGAAACAGGGTCGAAAATCCATAGTAGATAGACGAGGCTGTTTCCTGCTTCACAGCATGATAGAACCACGAAACCTCTCCTGAACTTGGAACCTTCGGAGAGTGCTCTGCAATTCGGAACAGCAGTTCGCGGATCGAGTGAAGAACACCTCCTGGTTTCGTCGCTGATGAAGACAAGCCGATCTCGGTAGTATCCAGACAGCAACGGGACAACTAAAAAACAGCAAAGGATCAAAGACGCAGTCAGACTCGAGTCGTCCAAACAGCCCAATCTAACGCATTCCATTCACTCACCTCGAAAAAATTCAGCTTCAAAATCCGAATTGTCACGAGAAGTGGGTACAAAATTTGCACCACAAAGTCGCCGCGCATCGCTAGTTCTTCGAGCGACTCAACATTCACAAATTTGGCAGCGATGCTTTCCAGCAGGGTGTGCAACGCAGAGAACGTCTTCTCCTTGGGATCGATGCAAAGCGACCGGTAGGTGCAGCGTGAGAGCTGAATGGTTTCGGTGTCTTCAGCAGGGATGTCGTTTCCGGCTAGTCTATCCAAATGGGATAGCACGCAAATCGCGGAGTCCAGTGCCTCGTGAACGCAGTGCTGAGTCGTCTTGCTCGTTCCTGCTCCACATTTCGAACGCAGAGTGCCCAAAATGTGCGTCGACTTTCCAGAAGTCGAGACGTTTTTCGTCAAGTCTGCGTTGTACGCTCTCGAAGTATCGGAGGTCGTGATTGTGCACAGTTGGTTCGTCACAGTCGCGACACCATTAATCTTCACTTTGCCTCCGAACAGATGCAGATTACCATCCGCTCGCGGCGACTGAACTGAATCGATTGCGCTGTACAGAGCAGTCGCCGTTCCCGACATGACAAACAACGCTGCACCAGACCATCCTTCAACGCTTTCTTCGGCACTGAGCTCGATTGAAGTCCATTTCTGCGATGTGGTCGAGTAGCACCACAAGTCGTTCAGATACTGACCCGATCGATTCACACCACCATACAACCACACGTTTCCAAGGTCGGAGCAAATGCTGTAGTTCACACGGGATTCTGGCATTGCAGGGTTGAACTCGCTGCGAGACTGAGCCAAAATCTCACTGCCAGCTTCGTACAAGCTGGAGATGTTATCATCGTGGCATAAATACCACTGGCGATCAAACGTGTTATACCTCCAGAGATCCGCTCGGAACTTGTCTTCTTTGTCTTGACCGCCGAACACGTAGACGCACTCCCCAATAACTGACGACGAGCAACCCGTTCTTGGACCCGGATCTAGTGATAGCGAACTTGGAAGACGCGACCACGAGTAATCGTCCAGAGACAGGTACCAGGCGTCGCCCAGCACTTCATTCTCAGTTGATCTTCCTCCATACATGAACACCATCAAGTCAAGACGTACTCGGATAGACGCTGCTGTGTGGAATGCACGCGGCGGCGGTAGTGACGTCGCTGCGCCAACTGAGCCTTGAATGAGCTCCCACGACGGAAGCGACCCGTCGACGTTCTTCAAGGTTGAGCACTTGTACAGATCCATATGCCGAGATGACGGAGTGTTGCTTTCCCCTCCAATCACTAAAATCTGGTCATCGTCGATGGCAACAACCTGGTGGTGACGGATACCGATGGGGAAATCTGTCCACTTCTCCCAGCGTTTGTTTTCGAGATGGTATATCCAAACTTGGTTGTTCAACGCATGCTCAGATCCGCTCACGTCTTCCACGAGACTTCCACCGACGACGAACATCATGTTTTTGACCACCACCGAGGCAGAGCCTTCAAGCGTTGGAGGATAACTGAATGCATCAGCAACACCTTGACCTGGAGCCTTCAGCGAAGCACTGGACGTTGGAGAGACGATAGCTCTCGAAATGCTGTCAAAGTCGCTCGCAATGGTTGGCGGGTAAGCGAATGGCTGGTGACCGAGGTTGACGCGAATGATCTCCCCGCGCTCCAAGCTGATTCCAGGCATCAGTCCAGACTTCTTGTCTGATGTGGTGAACTTGAATTCAGAGTACGCTACACCCAAGTTGATGCCGTTGCGGAAGAATGTCATTTCACAGGTCGTCAAATCCAGCAAACATCCAATGACGTCGCCAGCTTTCCACTTTTCACCATACGACGACGACCCGCTGTTCCATCTTCGCTGACGATTACCATCGTACGACCACGAGTGCGTATGATCTCCGACTCCTTCGCCTTGATCAGAGCTTCCTTGAAAGTACCCGTCGATCCAACCGATCTGGATCAGTCCGCTTGTCACGACTTCAACTTCGTAGAACCATTTCCCCTGGAAAAGTGACACCCCCACTGTCGAAATGGACCCGAAGTTGCTCAGTCCTTCAATTTCACCAGATCGATCGATATCCACGCGTCCACAAACAGATACGATACAGCTCTGATCGAGAACCACGACGTCGCCGTCATCGTTCTCTCGCTTGCGCTCGACAATCAGAGACGTCGTGTAGAATCCTGCAGCCACATCAATGCAGCGGCGAGAGTTCTTCTCTGGGCGAACTTTGAGGGGAACCGGTAGGAGGGAGTCTGCGCTTCCTCTGTTGCCGAGCTGTCCTTTGTTGTTTCGGCCAAACACAAATACCTGACCTTGCTCGGATAGTAACACGGTGTGGTAGCACCCGCACGCACCACGGATCATTCGCGTGTTTGCTGACAATGCCACGACGTTCGGAATGTTCTGATGGATCTTGGAGCCGATGCCAAGCTGCCCATAGTCGTTTCGTCCGAACGAGAACGCCCGCCCGGCTGTGCTAATGGCGATGGAATGATAGTAGCCGCAAGCGACGAAGCAAATCATTTCGTTCGGCACTGCAGCAAGCGTTGGCACTTTCACTTGACGACTATGACCTAAGCCGAGCTGACCGTAATCGTTCTTGCCACACGAAAGAAGCTCACCCGAGGCGGTGCAGATTATGGTGTGATAGAGTCCACAGCCAACCATAGTAACTTCATGACCTTCCAGGGATTTCACGTGCTGAGGTGTGGATTGGTGCTGGGTGTGATCCAGTCCTAGCTGACCGCAATCATTCATACCAAACGTGTAGAGTTCGCCAGTGTCAGTCACCAAGGCACTGTGGTGATAGCTAACAGCGGCGAACCCGAGCTTCTTGTCCTTCATCGACTCAATCAACTTCGGGATGTGGATCTTCGTCGTCAAATTTTCATGTCCAAGCTGACCGCGGTCGTTATATCCCCATGAATAAGCCAATCCAGTCTCCGTGAGCGCGATCATATGCTCGCAGCCATTGCTCGCCGCGATAAACTTGACTTTTTGCGATCGCAGCGCCTGGATAGGACGAGGAAGCATCACCCGCTCGTCGAAATGACCTTGACCGCACTGCCCACTTTTGTTCAGTCCGCAAGTCAAGACAACGCCGTCGTTTGTGAGAATCGCGAGGGTCTCATTGCCGCTCACGATTTGGCGAATGTCGTCCCAGCCGCACATCGACACACTGGTCAGCTGGTGCCTTTCGATGTCATCGCCGACGCCAAGCTCGCCGTAGGAGTTCTGCCCGCAGCAGTAAAGCTCACCAGACGCTTCGCATTTTCCATACATTGGCTGCTCCTTCAACGCTGCCAGCTTGGAGAGCGTCACACTGATATTTACGCACGTTGACGGTGGCTGCTTCATGAGCCACGACACGGCAAACAGCATCGTTGCTAAAGAGCCGCGCACCATGCCGACCTCTGCAAGCGCTTCGATTGTAGATGCCCCGAGGCGCTCTTCCGTCTCAGTCGACTTGTTTTCAATTGGGTGTGCGAGCTCGCCCAAACAGTCGCTCAACAAGTTAAATGCCGTTGAAGCCGAAGGAGCAAGATACATGCTATCGGAGTACGCCGTCGGCTTGAGCGGCAGCAGGCTCTCCTTTATCATCTGCAGAGCTCGCACGTAGTGGTCAGGATTATCGGCTCGTGTTGCTTTAAGCAAATGCACGGCCAAGTCCCAGCCCATCGCCATGCAGTTCTGCGTCGGCAGTGGCAAAGGCGGCGGGGCCACCTTCCGCTGGGAAGCCGCATGAGCGCGAGCAGCCAAAAGTCGTTGCTCATATCGGTATTTCTCCTTCTTCGTGAGCTGGTAGACCCCTTGCAGGTTCTTTACGTAACTTCCAACGCGCGCATCAAACATTCCTGGCACAGCACCATATTCCTTCTTGGAATCGCCAGCTTGACGCAGCGATTCTGCCCCACCTCGATTGCAATGATCCATCGGCGTCGTGGCCAAGTTGGAGATGTACTGGAACAAGTCATTCACCGAGTCGACCGAGCTGATAATCTCGTGTATCTGTTGATCAGGGCTCTGTGAAGGAATCGCGCCGCTAACTTCGCTCTCTGCCAAAGCACAAAGCATATACATACCATCGTCAGACTTCTCCAATGCTGCATACTATTTGATATCCTAGAATGAAAACTGCGGTGGCACGTACCCTGCGGGAGATACCGGATCGCGTGGCTGAACTCCAGGATTTTAGACAGCGCGTCTTTGATCTCTTCCGTCGTCGTTGTGACGGCACCGCCTGTCGGGTCGCCAGCCTTCACTGTGTCACAGAGCGCCACGTAGTTTGCCGGCAGCGGACGCAATCGCGACGGCTGCCGGTCATCGGCTCGAGTCGCTGTGTTCTGCATACCGATAGCAGCGACGGCATGCGACCCTTGCTGGCCCATATTGAACGAAGCGTCTCCGATTCAGCTACCACACGCTGCCAGCAATGAGCCCTTCTTTCTTCTCTCTCTCTTTGCCGCTTTGCGCTTTCCAGGTACGAGCTCGTGCGCCTCCAAACAGTGCGCGCGCTTCGCTGCAGTTCTCTTCCAGCCGCACACACCACTCGCTCGGTTCGTCGCTCGCCGGATCGATCGCTGCTCTCTGCAAAAGCGCGTCTGCTGTTCTGCGCTAGCTGCCACAGATACAACAAACAAACAGGCGCGGCGTGGCTGTGACAGAAGAAGCGCAAATGGACGAAAGATCGTGTCCGCGTGGGGTCGGTCGCCAAAGGACTTTTAACCGCCGCCGCTTCGCCTGCCCTCGTCACTGAAGAGTCGTAATTACGCGCTGCATGCTCATGGGCTTCAGTGAGCGTCTTGATTTCTGCGATGTGATTCCGTTTTTACGAGTCGTTTCGCCACCTGAGCGTGTCTACCAAGGAGCTTGGGAGCAAGCTGGCGTGGCTGCGCGCAATGCACTTACGCGCAGCAACAGTCATATCAACACTGCGCGGTGTCCGCGCGCTTCGAATGATGTTTGAAGTTGCTGGCGGGAAAGCAAAAGTGCAACCAGCTCGTTTGTTTTTTCTGGTCGTTGAGCTGGAATAAAGTATGAAGAATTTAAACAGCAAATAGGAGCCAACAAGCAGTAAGTTGGTATGTTACTGTCGACCCTCGCTGTTATCCGACACTGTCACATTTTATACATATGCATTTGCAATACTATGCAAGAGAACAAATATGCTAATGAAAAATTTGTGCTTATTCCGCTCTAGCCATCGGAGCCGTCTGCAGTACCCAAGACGCGCCGCGATTTCGACTATTTCAGCAACATCGCGCAGCGATATACAGTACCCATACGCGATATATGGCGCCACGTCTTACACTCACCTTGTTCCCCATTATTCTTGTCAAACGACACTTGCTCCTATTTACACGTGCCCATGCATTTTGCAATGGCTACAACATCTATCTAGTTCACACGAACAAATCGTCCTAATTTGCAAAAAGTGTGCCGAATTTGAACAGCGCAACATCATGATTTTTCGAATGCAATTTTCGAACGCGATTTTCTCTCCAAGCCATGGGCAAACCTACCTGCACCTTTCTTCAGCTTTGTCATCCGCTATGTTTGCTGCTTCGGACGCCATTGCATCGCATCGCTGTCAGCGCGCACGCGAGCGGCTCACCTTGGATTTCGTTCGCGTTGGTCTCAAAAGAGAACGATTTTTCGCAAAAACACATCGAGGATATTTTTTCGTCTGGGCAAAGCTCAGCTCCACCTCTGCCGCCGAATTTCTGCTTCTACGCCTTGTGTAATGCGTTGTACTTTAGAAAAAGCTATTTAGTATTTTTAACAGGTGCGATATCGCTTGAAATACGACACCAGTAAACAAAGAGGCTTCATTCACTAAACAGGACAAAATAAGATGCTTTTGCGTTGAAGTTGGACCGGTGCTGTCTCCTCTCCCCACCATCGTGGTCAGAAATGGATCCCAATCCCAGCGATTCTCTCCTGCCTGCGAAGCTCCTTCCTGCGCTGCAGCTGGCGAGAAATATGCGCTTTTTCGATTTCCTTCGACGCTCTCTATGACAACTCAAGAAGGGCGGCGGCGCTCACGTGTGTGTGTGTGGGAGAAAACGAAAGCGAAGGGGGAAGAAGAAGGAACGAGAGAGAGAGAGAGAGAGAGAGAGAGAGCGACTGACTGACGGACAGTCGCAGTCAGCAACAGTGAACGAGTGAGTGAGTGCGTTGCTCGCTGTGAGCTATTCTCCAAAAGTCCACGCTTCCCATTCACAGCAAACAACAACAACAACAGACCGCGCCAGCGTAAGTGCTCTCCCTCGTAATTGCACAGATGCAGATGCGCTGCGCGCCATCTGGCGCTGTTAAAGCGCGGCTACTGTATCGTATAAGGGTTGGCGTCGTGCTTCTTGGTGTCTTATTGGGTGTTTTGCTTTGTCGTCCGTATTTTCTCTGCATGTACCAGCTGGGAGAGCAAGCAGTGAGTGCGCCAAAGGAGGGAGAAGGGCTTGCGCATTCGCAAACAAGACGTATCGCAGCGAAGCAGCTTTTAGCATCGTCCGGATAAGCGATAAGCGATTGATCGATCGATCGACATCCATCTGTGTGCGTGTGTGCAACATCGAGGGATTGGGATTGGGACACAACACACCAACCCTTACGCTCTGCTTGTGTCATCACCACTCGGATTCTATCATCCGGTCAGCCTGCCATCCGCTTATCATAGTGTGCGCTTGACAAACGAGCGACGCAGCGAACTACGCACTGACACGACAGAAGGCGAGCGAGACGCGCGTACGAAGACGAGAGCGCTTGGCTTGCTGTGGACTGTGTGTGTCTGCTGAGGTAAGGAGCGACTATTAGAATGACGCAGATCTCGTACGAGTACGGGCTGCCATCGTCCAGTGCGCATGCAGGAACCGCAGAGAACAACGAGAACAACAACCATAACCAAAACCATCAGCACAACCGCGGCGGCGCGCGCAAGCCGCTCGAGAAGAGCAAGCTGTCGGTCGTTGGCAAAAGTCTGCACGCGAAGAAGTACTCACCGCAGTTCCCCGCCGACAACACGGAATTCTACACAAATATCTGGACCGCGCCGCCCACGACCGCGGGCCGGAACAAAGAGAGCGTGCAAAAGTTCATTGACATCAGCCAGGTCGCGTACGTGGTCACGACGATCGACTTCAAAGACGGCTACGAGTCGACGAGCGACTTTGAGCTCGTGAACATTTGGACCATGGAGTCGTACTCGACCACGTCGACGAATAGTATGAGCGTCGAGGCGGGCCACTCGGAGCGCTACTTGAGCAACCTCACCAATATCTCGGAGGCCGACGAAGACGACGCGCGCACGACCCACTTGTCCAGCTCCGCGCCAGTACTAGACTCAGCCGAGGAAGAAGAAGCAGCGGGCTATTCGTATCGCGCGCGCAGTCGATTGCGAAAGGGGATCTCAGAGGAAGATCTGGAGAGGGTGACGAGCGTCCCAATCTCGGGACCGCTCAGGAGAGGAGACAGCATCGTGTTCTCACCCGTACTTGCAGAGCACAACGAAGTGAACAAGAGCTGGCATGCGCGCTTCTTGCTAGGTATTCACGAGCCTGTGCGCCACGCGCTCTTTGTGATCGACCGCTTTCTCGAGCGGATCCAGCGACGCGGGTCGCCGACTGAATGGAACGTGAGCGAGTTCTTCCAGTGGTTCAAGACCCATTTTGTTGAGTTTGTCAAGAACCAGCACGACGTGAAGACCAAAGTGCTGCTCCCGCTGCTGCAGATTGATTACAACATCAAGCGCGACATCCACTTGTGCTACGAGCGGATCTTTGAAGTGCTCGACGCAATCGGCGCGCAGGAAGACTACATCGTGTTCTCCGCAGCATCTGGGTCGACTTCCTGGCAGGACCGCCTGTTTGTTCTCCAGAGCGACATCCGCAAGCTAAACCTGCTGATCAATTCGATCCTGACCGCCGAAGAGAAAGTGCTGAGCCCGTTACTCGGCCGCATTTTCTCGGAGCAGAATTTCCAGCGATACGTCGTGCCGCGAATATTCCGCGCGAGCAAACCGAAGCGTGTCGTGATTCCTTGGATTGTCGAGCGGTGCCGGATCTGGGGTGGGGACAAGCTGGCGCAGGCGTACAAGGACGAGCTGCCGTTCACCGCGCGGTTCCTTTACGACCGCATGTGGCTGCCGTACTTTGTGAGCCACGTGGCGCAGGCGATGAAGCACTTGGACACGGAGATGACCGGGATGGTGGCAGAAACTTCAGACGCCTGGTGCACGATCATGTAAAAAATCTCCCGAGCACCTGCAGACGACCTGTTGCTATTTGAAAATGGAGTGTGTCCATACGATTGAATCTCGCGGTGTATTTAAGCAAAAATCGCGAGAGTATGAGGAAAATAGGTGGTGGTGGCAATAGTGCTTTGTCTGCTTTTTTTATTAGAGAGTTATCAACAAGTGAGAGAATACACTTGCTGTGTTTGGAAACGTGGACTTGACTTCTCTGTTGTCTCAGGACGCTTTCCATCCACAGAATGGACAGAAGAGTGAGTTGAGGAACTCCAGTTGCCGTCTCGCGCGTTGGATTTGCTGTTTCTTGCGTTGGATCTTAGAGGTGGTCTCGAGCACCAACTCGCACTTGTTCAAGCGGATCTGCTGCTGTTTCTGCATCACAAGAGTCTCGATTTCCAACTGGAGCGTGCGCAGAACGTTTTCGTTGGCGAATTTGGACTGTAGGTCGCCCTGGGAGACATGGAAAACGCGTCGGCAGTCCCCACAAATCGCGTACTCGCCAAGCAAATCGATCCAATCGATCCCATCAGAGCTGTCGAATGGCTCGATTTTTTCTCCAACTTGATCCTGATGTATCACCACGTCGTTGAAACGGAGTTGCTCGCGTGTCTCTGTCTTCGCGCCCTTGGACTTCCTCACCGAGAGGACTTGGAGCTTCTTCGCCACAAAATCAATCGCCACGACAACGCCAAGCTGCGCGTCTTCGAACTCAACGAACTGGGTCAACGTCACTAGGGACCCGAGCGTGATCTTCTCATATTACGATCGACAAAGTCAAGTTCCTACAGAAGTCATCGATAAGCTACTATACCAAGATCAGAGACCCACCTGAACGTCGTGCTTTGCCAGCTTCAGCCACTGCGGTTGCCGCGGTCGAGCACACACTCTGCACTTTGGGTCGCAATGGTAGTCCACAGATCTGCTTGGTGGCTCTGGTTTTGTCTGAGTCTCGTTCCACGAGTAGCAAACGCGGCACTGCCAGCGCACGTCTTCACCACCATCTTCACCTGTTGCGGGCGCATTTTCAACCAGAAACATTCCGGAGAAGACCACGCGCATGATCCCTCCGACCGACTATACAAACGACCGACAAGATCTTGCACAGACCTCCCAAGAGAACGACCGAAAAATCTTCAAAATGGTGTGTGGCGAAACGCGAAAGGCTGCACCAAATTTAAGGGGTTGGTCGGATCGGTCACCCGCAAATTTCCACCCACGCTATGGATTCCGTTGACTTCTTGTAAGGCTATTTTGCATTTGAGAATAGCTTTAGGTGATAAATGCCCAGCAGCAGGTAACAATCGCCTGCAGGCAGGAAGCGCTCGCGTCGAGTGACTCAGTGACGGTGCTGGACTAGAGCGAGCGCATGTGCTTGGATCCTGTGATCTGTGACCATTGGCGGAAGCTCAATGTGCGACATGCTACACAGCCTCTCACATTTAGTTTGTCTGTCAATATGCACAGCCTTTCGCAATTTATATGGTGATTATAGAGAGATCAACAAACATTTTACCTTATAATCAGATACCCTTTCTAAAACATCCATGAACAAGCATATCTGTTTAGAAAGGCCAGATCCTCGCAGGAGCTTTCCAAAGAAGAAAAGTTGTGACGGCTGGATTGTGCGCATGAAGAACGCAGTGGAGATGAATACAGCGGTGGCAACAGCAGCGACGCCTCCGCAGCAGAGCTCCGCGCCAGACACGCCAGAGGCAACACAGTCAACATCCGTAGTAGTAGTGAAAGAGACGATCGGCAAGGATGGCCAGCCTGTGAGAGAGTGGATTGACACGCTTCTCATGGCTGCCGTGATCGCAAAGGACAAGCAGCAGCAACAGCCGAGCGGTGGTGACGGCGCCAATTCCGATCCTGCAGCAGAACAACCGGAAGCTCCAACAGCAGCAGCAGGAGCAACAGCAGGGCCAGCATCAAGCACAGCTGACACCGCAGCGATGGCTGAGAACACGCCAATGAACACATCCGACACTGAAAACAACATCGTTGCAGCCGCAACAATTGGCGCCACAGCCCCAGAAGATACCACGAAGAGTGCCGCGAAAGACGATACGCAAGAGCACCAAGGCGATACCACCCCAGAAGGAGACAGCAACGATTCTACGATCAGTACACAGGACGAGGGGACGCGTAGCCACAATGAAGAAGATATAGAAGAGCAACACGTAGAAGAAGAAGAAGAAGAAGAAGAAGAGGCACGACATGGAGACGACTTGGATGCGAAGCGGTACCGGCGACGACGCTGCGAGGTGCCCGGGTGCACCAAGTTCGCGCGTTTCAACAACGCTTGCTCGGGCCACGGCGGTCGGCGGCTCTGCTCGCACACTGGCTGCACGCGGGTGGCGCAGTTCGGCCACAAGTGCAGCGCGCACGGCGGCATCAAGTATTGCAGCGTGGAGGGCTGTTCGCGTGCCGTCCAGTCGCGCGGCTGCTGCAAGACCCACGGCGGAGGCGTGCGTTGCCAGACACCCGGTTGCGAGAAAGGCGCGATCTCGAAAGGGCATTGCCGAGCGCACGGCGGCGGCTCGCGATGCGCTGAGAGTGGATGCCAAAAGTGGGCTCAGCGCCATGGCTTTTGCGTGCGCCACTCGAAGACTGATAGCGGCGGTGGATCTGTTGCTACTGGTGAAAACGTGGAGGCATAGAGTAGAGTCATGGAACTGAGGAGTCTTCGCGCTGTAATAGCCTGAGCATGTTGCAGTAGCAAGAAGTGTGATAGAGGCGTACAGCTTTGATGTATGCGCGAATACAAACTCAGCATCATCTTCGAACGGACAAATCTTTTAGGCCAAAATGATTGGATGAAAATGCATGTTTAATGCATCTGATTGGACAAATTCTGTGAAATTTTGGATTTCACAGAATTTGACAAACGAAGACACGAGCCAACATGGATTTGGCTGCGCACACACCAGCGTTCCTCGCAGGCTTCGCGTCGCAATGCGTGCGCAGCGACCGCCTGCTGCTCTACACGCCCAACGCCATCCACTCGCTCGAGTCTTTTGTGCACCACCGTCTCACAGGTACAAATATGGAAGTGATGCTCGTCTCGCCTTCCTTTTTGAAGAGCTCCAATAGGGTTCATTGACCAATAATGCTGACATTAGTTCTCGAGTTGTGTGTCTATTGGTTGCCCCAATGCGCATTATGTCATTCAGTGGTCGACATCGCGTGCAAAGACACTCGCAGCGGTTGCTACTCGGGTGAAGAGCACGCGCGGCAGAGCGTGGAGCTCAAGTTTGGCGACTTTGTGGACTTTTACCAGGCGACGCACGCGAAAAGAGCACACTGGCTGCAGGACGTCGACGACCTCGAGTTTTATCTGTGCCAGTGCCCGATCGTAGTCTACCGACCCGATGCGACGTGCTCCAAAGCCGTTTTGCCCAAGATCATGGACGATTTCATCATGTAAGCACCACCTGGTAGTAATCACCGAGCTTTGTATTGAATCTTACCTCACGCTCGACTCCTACTCGTCATGCTTTCCAAGCTCAGCCCAGGGTGCCTCTCATCGACCAGCTCCCAGTTGCTGAGCCAAGTGAACTTGTGGATGGCGGTACGCCCAAGCCGTACGAGCCTCCACTACGATGCGTACCGCAACATCCTCGTGGTGCTGCATGGCCGCAAGACCGTGCTGTTGTATCCACCCTCGGAGAGCGGCAAGCTCTACGCGTACCCAGTACACACAAAGTCGGCGAACCACAGCCAAGTGGACGTCAGTAGTCCAGATTTCGCTGCGTATCCGAGATTTGCGGATGCGAAGCCCCAGAGATTCGTGGTCGACGCTGGAGGTATAGATTGACTCTCTTTTTCTCTCTATCTGAGGGCTATTCGACATGAGGTAGATCTGGTGCTGACTCATTTCTCTGTTGATAACAGACGCGCTGTTCATCCCCGAGGGCTGGTGGCACCAAGTCGACTCAGACGCGTACACGATCGCTGTGAACTTTTGGGTCGACGGACTCCAGAAGCAGCTGACGCAGGAGCCAGCTGCGACTCCGTACTACTCGCGCGTGCTCCTGCAAGAGCTGATCAAGCGCGAAAGCAACCGGTACCTCCAGGCTCTTTGCACACGTGCAGTCGAGAAGCAACACCAGGAACAGAAACAAAGCCGCCCGAACTCTGTTGACGATCTGGTGCAGCGTATTCTACAAGCACAGTGCCAAGAAGAGAAGGAGCAAATTCTGATTGCAGTCAGTGGAGAGTATGAAGAAGTACAAGAAGCCACCACCAGCCGCCCCGCTGACCTGTTCCAGAGCGCTCAGCGGATCCTCGCGATTTTGCATGGTGCAGACTGGCGCTCGTTGTTGGAGAACACCAGTGACGACTTTGTGGCGCTTCTCACAGGTTTCTGGGAGAGAGCAGAGCAACAACAAACTACTGCGACAGTACCAACTGAGGAAGGAGAAGGAGAATATGGTGGTGATACAAGCTCCAACGAGCAAAGTGGAGAACTGTTGATGAGCGTGCTGTTCAGAGCATTCTCAGACGATGGCGGCGAGCAGATCCGCAGCCAGCTGCTCGCAAAGAAAGAGAGATTCGAGAAGAAAATGGCCGCGCAGGTGGTTCTGGACACGTTTGGACTGAGCGTTCTTCAGTAGAAAAGACATACACACTCAAATGACAATAGAGAGCATACACGCAGTTTTACTGTCTATCAGGCGTATATCAATGAATAATTCGTCGTTCTATTCTATTCTATTGAGGCATGTGTGTACTACCTTGTACTCTGGTGGCCTCGAGCACCGAGGACGAGGACGCTCGCACCATTGCTACACGATGACGCCGAGCTCTTCTTTCCAAATCTCCGAGATCATCTCTGCGAGCCGCTTGAGGATCGAGTACTGCATCGTGGTCATGTGCTTCCTGGGGTTCGTGTCGATCACGCAGAGCGACGCGATGTGGACACCAACACCAACACCGTCATCCTCATCCCCACCTGAGCCTGACATGATCGGAAACCCGCAGTAGAACCGAAGGTTGTCGTCACCGAGTACGCCCTGCAAGTTGCGGAAGCGGAAGTCCAGCACGGCGTCGCGCACGAGAAATGGTTTCTTATCGCGCGCAGCCAGCGCGAACGCGCAGAACGTCTGGGATCTCTTCGTGAGCACCCCGCAGCTTCCGACCGTACTCTGCGGCCGACACGCGACGGACCGCTGGTGGTCGTCCTGGATGATCGAGATGAACGCCGCCGAGGCGTCGAGCTCTCTCGCCGCGAGGTCACAGATCAGCGCCATCTCGTCCGTGTTTACGTCGCGCGTTGTCAGGTCATATTGCTGCAGGCACTTGGCGCGCTCCTGCTCTGTCGCGACCACGGGGGCGGCGAGAGGGCTCTCGGTCTCTTCGTCGTAGAAAACCGGGTACTCGCGCATGCCATCGGCCTCGGCGAAGACACACCTGTGGAGCGGAAGTTCTGGAATTGACACTTCAAAGCACTGCTGTACGAGACGCTGCACGAGCTCGCGCTTCTCCACTTGTTGTTGCTGCAGCAGCGCTGCTTTCTGAGCTTGATCCTCTTCGCTGGTGTTATTGCCCTTGTCATCACTCGAGGTCTCTAGATCCACAATGAGCATATTGCTGCTATTACTGTGAGTTTCGTCAATGTGGCTGTTCGTACTGCTCCAGTCCTTCTCGCTGATACTGTCGAGCATCGACGCGTACTGCTGCTGGTGCTGATGGTCATCGTCCATGGCGGCAGATGGGGTGACTGACCACCGAAAGTGCTTGAGCAGCGTCAGCACCGCGTCGCGCCGGCATTTCGTGGCGCCTCGCAGCGTGTCTGCGAGGTTGAGGGCCAGCTGGCTCTTGGACGACTGGACCACCCATTGGGATGACGCGTCCACGAGCAGACTTGGGTCGGGCCACTTGTTCACGATGCTCATGCAGGCCACGCACGCGCGCACGTAACGGATCTTGTACATGTCGCGCTCGCGCTCGATGACGCTCGAGCAGGGCTGGCACGTCCAGAGGCCGCAGACGTGGCATAGGAAAGCCTTCCAGACCGCGTTGAAGTGACGGCCGCAGCGTCGGCAGCGCAGCGGCTCGACGGGCGATGCGAAGATCAGCACCTGGCAGCCTACGCTGCGGCGCCGCACGATGAGCTGCTGGCGCGACAGTCGCTTGAACACCGAGTGGTCAGACGTCATCAAGTGATATAAGAGGCTCCTCTCGAGTGGACAGGAAACGGAGCTCCTGCGGGGAAGCACAGAGGAACACGAGTGAGTGAAAGGCTTGCTTCTATCTATCTATCTATCTATCTATCTGACTGACTGACTGACGTGGTCATGGGGAGAGCACTATGACATCGAGCGGGGGCGCATGGCTACGTCGCCACCGCGCACCAGGAATAAAATGGAGAGCTGGCCGCTCGTGCTTCTTATCCAGCCAGACACCTGCAAGAGGGCGAGACGTATTTTGAGAAGAAACCGCGCGCGCGATGACGTGCGGGGATAAGATGGCGGTTGGCGGTCGTTCACGCGTGCGTCAAGTTGAAGTGGTGGTTCACACCACCCAGTATCGGTTAAAGTGTACGTTTCACTAAAGCGACTGTATTTGTATATGGTTCACGTAGAAATGATGTGGATCACGTTGAGCCCAGTCAATCTTTTTCTCATTTCAATGGTGCCAGTACATTATGTAATTAGGGATATACCCGTTTGCATACATTTTACAATATTCAATTAGAATTTTTGACAAGGGTAGGGCTAAGAATCACATTGAGTACTGAGTTAAGTTATGTTTATTTGGAAAAATGCGTGTACTGAATAACATGAGGCTATTATCTTGAGCTTTAAAGCACTGAATTATGGTAGCAACTTGGAAGCGAGTTGAGTCCTCAAAGTTATGTCTGAACCCATATACAATCTCAGAGAACCCGAACAGTACGCTCGAGGTGGTCTTCCAATCCACTTCGGTCGTCGTCCATGCCGCTTCGTGCTCCAATTTGCTCATGTTGAACATCGCGTGACGTCGCGACTCGCTCGTCGACTGAAAAGTGACTCGGAATTTGTATGGCGGAGAAGCATTCGGAGGACGCGGGGACGGGTTGTCCTGCTGTCTGCTGTGCGATGAATTGGAAAACGCCAGACGAACACAATACGTTCTCCACTCTCTCATTCTGCAAGACGCGCACAATTAGAAACAACCTCCAGATAGCAGCAACCCGAAGAGCAAGATGACCACGCGCACCCGCTCTACTTCTTCGCCCTCTGGCGCCGCCGCGTCGCCCCGCAAGCTCAAGCAGCAGAAAGTGTGGGACGTGACGCCGTCCGAGCTCTCGCAGCTCTGCGCCAACCCCATTCGCAAGATCGTGGACAACATCAAGAAGCCCGAGAACACCGACAAGACGCTCATCCCGCTCTCGCTCGGTACGCAACGCATGCAAATACATGGGCTATTGCGCAATAGAGATGGCTGCTTGGACAGACAAGCCGCACGAAATACGTGCCATGTCTTTGCCTCGCCATCATGACGAAAGACGGACGCCTGATTGATGGATGGACTGACTCACTTGACCACTCTCTTTCTATCTATTAATATTGACACCAGGCGACCCGACCGTGTTTGGTAACTTCAAGTGCCCAGACGTGCTCGTGGAGTCGATCGTGCGCAATGTCCGGTATGTATGCGCAGTAATAATGTTTACCATGTCAGATGCCATGTTGGTTCACTGAGGGATGATACTGACTTCATGGTCATCTTCGTTTGCAATTTGCAGCTCCATGAAGCACAATGGCTACATCCACTCGGCCGGTACGGAAGAAGCCCGTGAAGCCATCGCGAAGAAGTACGGAAGCAAGAGTGCGCCACTGACGAAAGAGGTACGACAATACCAACTGAGTCGCTGCTGGCGGGAGTAGAGTCGGATGTTCACTGACAAAACTATACTTTCTGTGCACATCTTGTTAGGATGTGATCATCGCTAGCGGCGGTTCTGGTGCGCTCGACATCGCGCTGACGGGTCTCCTGAACCCTGGCGACAACATTCTCCTTCCAAAGCCAGGCTTCCCGTTGTACCAAGTGATCTGCGAGACCCACAAGATTGAATGCAAATTTTACAACCTGGACGTACGTTGTAAACTTCCCCGGGAAACTTGCACTTGTACTTGTGACAGCAAAGACTCATCGAACTTTACTTGTGTGCTGCTCTATAGCCTGAGAACAACTGGGAGGCTGATTTGGAGCACATGCAGTCGCTGATCGACGAGAACACCAAGGCGATCCTCGTGAACAACCCGTCGAACCCGTGCGGGAGCGTGTACTCGAAGCCGCACTTGGAGAAGATCCTCGCGCTCGCGGAGTTCAACAAGCTCCCAATCATCTCCGTAAGTGCTGCAGCTGGAATCATCGTCTGAGATATCTATTATCTAAAACTCACACTTGATTTGTACGATAATTCTTTTCACAGGACGAGATTTACGGCGACATGACCTTCGGCGCGAACCTCTTCTACCCTCTGGCTGCGCTGACGAAGACCGTTCCTGTGATCGCTGTCAGCGGTTTAGCAAAGCACTACCTGATCCCTGGATGGCGTGTGGGCTGGGTCTTGGTCAATGACCGCAACAACGTGCTCAAGGATGTGCGCACAGCCTACTTCAAGCTCTCGCAGCTCATTCTCGGCGCCAACTCGTTGGTTCAGGTATCCTATGCTCTTGCTATTGCTGAGTTGATCTGTCAGACTGGTACGGAACTAACGAACTTGCCTTCTTGCTACTCTTGTGATTTATCAGAGCGCCATCCCAGACCTGCTCACACCAATCCCCGGGAGCGCGGAAGCCGACTCGCTCGCAGAGTTCAAGGCGCACTACTTTAGCACGTTGGAGAAGAACTCCAAGTTCACGACCGACGCGCTGAGCAAGATCCCGGGGCTGAAAGTGGTCGTCCCGCAGGGCGCCATGTACGTGATGGTCGGCGTGGACACGAGCATCCTCACGGGCATCAAGGACGACTTTGACTTCACGCAGAAGCTGCTGGACGAAGAGTCCGTGTTCGTGCTGCCTGGCCAGTGCTTTGGCATGACCAACTACTTCCGCATCGTGTTCGCTGCGCCGCACGAAGTGCTGAGCGACGCGTACGCCCGCCTCGCGAGCTTCTGCAAGCGCCATCAGAGCGCGTGAGCAGCAGCAGCAATAGAAGAGCCGTCAACTAGCATTCTTCAGGCAACAACACACATATATGCACACACCATGTTATAAATCACCCTAATATCCTTTCCCGATCCATGCGAGTATAAGGCCAACAGAACTTGTTTGCGCTGACTCCCCTCATCTGAGTGCACACACACATGAGCGCAGTCTGCACTTGTATCTTGCAGAGGACATGCGCCCTCGCTCGCGCTTTGAAAATGGCTCAAAATCCATGAAGCTCGGCCGATGGGAGGTCGAACAAGTTTCCGCCTTGTGGGTTCATCTGGGCGCGCTCATTTGTCTCATTTGGCATTGGCTCTTTCGACTGGATACTTGGGTGTTTCTTTCGCGAAATGCTTACTGTGAACTTGCATGTATCAGTCGCGTCGGAGACAGCTCTGCCTCAATACTGGTATAGAATACTTACTTTCTACATACCCTACGTAATATAATAATCATACAATATTTGAATTCGGAGGCTGTGTGTAGAGCTAGATAAATTTGCTGTTGTTTCCACAAGTCAGAATCTCCATTTGTGTAACCCCTTTGAGAGCGAGCGGGCTTCTATTCAGAGCGGAGCGCTGAAGCCGCCATAGTCAGTCGCATATTCATTCACAGAAGAGAACGCAGGCAGGCTTCACAGGGCTATTTGAGAGACTTGGACTCGCGCGCGTCTGTGTGTGTGTGATCAAGAGAGAGACATAGGATGGCGATTTCCCTCCGCTGGACGATGACGCTGGCGACGCTCGCAACCGCGCTGCTGCTGTTGCTGCTGGTGCCTTCGGTCGACGGCGCTGCCGCGGACGGCGTGGTGCTCGTGCGCGGCAACAAGATGTACAACCAGAAGACGGGCGAGCGCTTCTTCATCAAGGGTGTACGTTGAAGCTACAAAGTGCCTATTAAATAGTGTGGGTGAGAGTGATGCGAATGCGTGTGTACGTATATGTGTGTGCACTGCCATTAGATGACCTACGAGTACGCGGTGAGCGACACGTACTACGACAAGTACTCGAAGAAAGTGATCGCCGAGAACCTCAAGGGGCTGGAGTTTAACACGCTGCGCGTGTATAACATCAACCCGGACGAGTCGTACACGAATTTCATGGCCGACATGGCGGCGCTCGGCGTCTACGTGCTGGTCTCGGCGTCGCCGGACAACGACGAGTACTTTGGCAAGTACCGCTACTCGACGATCACGAAGGCGCTCGGCCCGGACGGCAAGGTGTCGACGAACTCGAACGGCGTGAAGACCGTTGACCAGACCGAGACGTGCTACCCGGCGCTGCTGCTGGAGTACGGAAAGAAGGTGAGCGCTGAATGCAACCACCTATACATCCATGTTGTAGATGGTCATCTGACATAATTTGATTCCTGTCTTTGTGTCTCTGCATCTTGGGTAGATCGCGAAAAACTTTGCTGCGTACGATAACACGCTCGGCATTATCGTGGCGAACGAAATCATGCAAGTCGACCTGACTGCCGCCGCGTGTGTGAAGCAGTACGTCGCGGATTTAAAGAACTGGATGCGCGTGAACGGCAAGAAGATGCGCATCCTGCCGCTCGCGTACGCGGCTGCGGACTCCAGTTACGCCGGGAAGATCGACAATGCCGATGACTACCATGTGCTCAAGGTCCAGGGGCTGCTCTGTGGCGACAAGATGAAGGACGGCTCGATGCAGAAGAGTATCGATATTTACCTGATCAACGAGTACCGTTGGTGCCCCAAGTCGACTTTTGGCGAAGCCTACCAGCGCCTCATCAACTTTGCACAGGGCATCCCGATCGCGATCGCGTTTGGTGAATACGGTTGTAAAGAAGACGCTGCGGTGCCGCGTGACTGGGGGATGATTCCGTACCTGTACGGCAAGCCGGCCGATACGAAGCTGGTGTCGGAGGTCTACTCTGGTGGTCTGGCGTACTCGTACGGTCAAGCCAAACTCGCTCCTGATGCCAAGTTCCCGATGTTCACTGGTACGGCACCTGTCGCAACTTTTGTTTGTTGCTATTGTGTGGTGCTCTCTTTCTCACAACGAATTCCGAAAATGTTTCATTGATATACAATAGGTGGTTCCCAGAATCCATTGGAGCAGCCGAGTACGACCGCATCCGTGGACTACACCAACTTGAAAGCCAGCTTCGCGAAGTACACGCCATTTACCGAGAAGGCCGGCTGGACCTCGAGCACCTTGTGTACGTGGGCTCCGACCCTTGAGACAACGACCCTGGCGACAAACACGCGTGCAACGGCGAATGGCTGGATCCCCGACAGCTGCACGGCGTCCTTCCTCAAAGTTGCGGACACGGACACGTGGGTCGCCAAGAGTCGTGAAGGAATCGTCTGCGACGACAGCGGTGGCAAATGCGATGTCACCGTGTCTGACAAGGTTGGCACCACGGAGGAGGACCTGTGTGGCACGTACGAAGTCGCGAGCGGTGGTGACACCTGCAAAGTGTCGTCGGACTGTGGTGAGAATGGTCAGTGTTTGACTGTGAATGGCGAGAAGCAGTGCAGCTGCTTGACGTGCTACACGGGCAGCGACTGCAGTGTGAAGGACATCAGCACGTGCAGCACGCTGGCGAGTAGCAAGGACGCGCCGAAGATCGTGTTTGTCGGTGTCGGCGCCTTCCTGGGTATCATGTTTGTGGTATTCATTGTGCTGGGCGTGATTGCGCAGAAGAAGAAGAGCGGTACGATCTGGTTCATATTGACTGCCTGCATCTTTTCAAACGGACTCGTTTGCTAATTTCATTTTGCGTGTCTATTGTGGTGATGACTTTGCAGCAATGGACAAGCTCGGAAACCAAGTGAAGCTCCGTGCTCCTGGCGCAGCCCCGGTGCAAGGCGCGACACTTTAAGCTCTGATTCAGTGAGCCGCTCGCCAAACGAACGTTGGGTGTTATTCTCAACATTTCCGAAGGGTATACCGTGAATATTCCATTTGTCTGATCTTTTTTTCTTCTTACTTGGTTGGTCGGCTCTGTCAGAGTTGAAAAGTACTTGGCGCCTCGAGTCGTTGTTGCATTTCCACCGCTTGATTGAGTGGCGTTGCGTCACTCATCGGGCTCTTTTGATGGTTCATATACAGAGCAACGCGAGCTATTCAGCGAGGACGGCGGCAACCTGGCGATCTTCATGATGCGATGCACGCATTTGATGGTGCGGTAATAGCGCAATTGCAAGAGGAAGAATCTATCAGAATCACCATCAGTTTGCGCTGCAGTACCCACCAAGTTCTCACCAGGTTTGTTGGATCAAGCTGATTGACCAGTGAATTTAATTCCAATTTTTTGCTAGCATGAGCTATCCATTTGATAGAAACTCTCTCCTACAAACTCCAAATCGGTACCGATATGCAGAGAATGTAGATTTTGCTTTGTCTGACTTTCTCAGAAGTGGTCCTGAGACCGCTCATAGACTGTACCTGAGTCCACATCTTTCGTACACTCAGCACCACGCAGCAGTCTGGCAAGAGAGATGGACGTGATGGCACAACAAATGAGAAAGCGCGGCTGCGCCGATGAGTGGGACCAGAGGTCCTGAGTGGGTGGGTGGGTCCTTCCTTCATCGTCTCTGGTCTTCCTTTTCGCTTGAACTAGCGCAAGGTCGACGCAGCAGCAGCGCGCGTGTGTGCGCCGTCGTTGACACAATCGAATCCGCCCCGTTTCAGTCAATACCCCTTCCTCCACTCGGCAGGATGCGAACCGAGTCGATCCCGTTGACGACGCGTGATGGCGGCTACGCCGTGCCAGACGTGGAGAGCCGCGTGTCGGCCAACGTGAAGAAGTTCGTCAAGTACGGACTCGTCGCGGTGGCCGTGCTCGTGACGGGGAACCTCATGTTCTCAGCTCGTAGCTCGTCGCCCTTGTCGCTGCAGCAAACCGTCCAAGTGCAAACGTCTGCGGCTGTGAGCAACTCGAAGAACGTCGCCGCTGCCACCGCGTCCTCGGACGACTTCCCTGGAGCTGCGGACCTGATCGAGGACCTCTTTGGCTTGCCGGACGAGTACACGTCGCGCCTGTTCTCGGGCTATCTGTCACTGCGCAACGGAGGCGAGGCGTTCTACTTCTTCGCCGAGTCACAGAGCGAAGAAGCGCCCGAGAAGGACCCGGTGCTGCTCTGGCTGAATGGCGGTCCTGGTGCGAGCTCGCTCGCTGGCTGCTTCTCGGAGAACGGTCCGCTGCTCGTGAGCGCGGACGGCGAGAATCTGGTCGTAAACGAGTACGGCTGGAACAAGAACGCCAACTTCATCTGCATCGAGTCGCCGATCGGCGTGGGCTTCAGCTACAACGCCAGCGGCGAGTACGTCTCAGACGATCTGTCGCAGGCCAAGGATTTGTACGACGGGCTTCAGCAGTTCTTTACCAAGTTCCCGCACCTGCGCGAGAACGACTTCATCATCTCGGGCGAGAGCTACGGCGGAATCTACGTGCCCACGACGGCGCGCAACATCGTGGAGGGCAACCTCAAGGGCGAGCCGAAGATCAACCTCAAGAAGTTCGTGGTTGGCAACGGCGTGAACGAGTTCTCGGGCCTCTCGCAGCACTTGTTCGCGTACTACCACGGCATCTTGAGCACGGAGGAGTACCAGAACATCCGCAAGAGCTGTCCGGAGCTCCAGGAGTTCCAGTCCACGCTCTCGCTCAGCAAGCAGACGCCAGACATCGACTCGGCGTGTGGCCAGGCGATGCTCACGGCGCAGACCAAGCTCATGTTTGAGCAGATCAACTTGTACAACGTGGCGGGCAACTGCGCCGGCACGCCCGAGGAGAGCATCCGGGAGCTCACGAAGCGCCTGCTGGAGAAGCCCTCGGGCTTCCCGCACCCGCTCGGCATGCCCTCGGCCATGTGCCTCGATTCGACGAACCTCGAGACTTACTTCAACACGCGTGAGGTGCGCGACGCGTTCCACGCGAAGAAGGACCTCGACCGCTGGAACGCCGGCGCGCTCTCGGCGCAGATCCTGGACTTCCAGGACCTCATCCCGGGTCTCCCCAAGGTCTCAGTCGACGCCAACCGCCTCTTCCACTACAACTCGACGCTGAACTGGGAGGTGACGCCGATCTGGAAGTATCTTCTTTCGCAGGGTATCGAGGGCGTGATCTACCACGGCGACGCTGACATGGTCTGCGACTTTATCGGCGGGCTCTGGGCCGTCGAGTCGCTCAAGCTGCAGCGCAAGGGTAAGCGCGCGGCGTGGTCGGTCGAGCTCGAGGGCACGCAGCAGACTGGCGGCTTCGTGGAGGAGTTCAAGGGCTTGCGCTACGTGACGGTCAAGGGTGCGGGCCACCTCGTGCCGATGTGGAAGCCCGTGGAGGCTAAGCGCATGCTCGACCTCTTCATCCTCGAGCGCGAGGGCTAAGAAAGAAGCCTTGGCTTGGTGCCTGAAAAGCTCCACCACCAATTTTAAGTTTTGAAGAACGAAGAGTGTTGTCTGTGAACAATGTCGGGTGAAAGTAGCAACAATGTTGAAATCTCACCAACCAATTTTACCCCATTCGAGTCTCTTTTCTCTATGTACAAATGGTTGTTGTTGCATGTATATTGATTGAACAGACAAAGGGCTAACAAAGTCCAGGAGCTACGTACGCAGTTAGTTGTCGTCCTGGAAGAGGATCGCGACGCCGCGCAGCACCCACTTCTCGCCGCCACAGTCGGTCGGCAGCGTCGCGAGGAAGATGTAGGTGTGGCCGCGGAAGCGCGTGAGGTACACGGGGCACTCGTACACGAGCGGGTCGTGGCGCAGGTACCCGACCGCCGAGGGCTCCCAGCTCGGCCGGGTCTGCACGGCCTTGACGTACATGACCGGCAGGAACCAGAGCAGCTCCTTCGGGTTGCTGTCTAGCAGCGTGCCGCCGCACTCGGTCGAGGGTGAACTGCCCACCTGGTACCGCTCCGAGATCTCGTCCAGCGTGCTCCAGCGGGCGCCTTCGAGGATCAGGCCGTGCGCGAACACGCCGTCGTCCGGGTAGTAGGTTACCTGGGACGGGTCCTGGAACGTCGTCACGTGGGTCTCGACTGTCATTTGATTGAGCGGCATGAACTTCTTGCGCGACGTCACCTGGAGACACGCCGTGGTGTACGCCGTGGGGTTGAAGAGTCCGGGCAGCCAGATCGAGAACGGCGTGACAAAGTCCACCGACCACACGAGCATCTGCTGGTACCGCTTCACCATGTCCGTGAACCAGCCACTGAGTGATTTCTTGGACGGCCACGCCTTCTTCTCCCACTTGCACTGCGAGAACGGGTTCCGGCCGGGCACTTCGTTGAGCGACATGGCGGTCGCGAGGTCCTCCATGGCTTGCGACATATTCAGCTGCCCATTGAGTCCCTTCTTGAGGTCGCCCAACGAGATGCGGATCTCTTCGAGCAGCACGTTCATGCGAGAACACTCCTGAAGCGCAACAACCACGAACGGACCATGCTCCTCAGTCAACAGCGGTGCCGCGAGCTCCGTGAGGTCGAGCATGCTGAAGAACTCGGGGCAGCGCGCTTCAAACTCGTCTATCATGTGGCGCAGCGCCGTAGTCTTGTCACCCCCGCTCTCGCCTCCACCTCCAGCGCCACCGCCGATCGTCACGATCGTGTAGCACAGCGTCTCGCATGTAGTCGTCAGATAACCAATTTCCGCATTTGGGTGCAGACCGAAGAGCGGTGGCGCTTCGGGCACCATGTTCTTCTCAATGTAGTTGGCGTACTCGGCAAAGTTGAAATCGTCCGGGTTGGGCGACTTGAATCCAGGGCCGAGCTCCATGCCGCTCAGCAGTCCCGGGTTGATGAGCACCGTCAGATACGTGTTGTTCGTGCGGCGATCCCACGAGTCCGTGATGTGGCCGCCGTACATAATCTCGCCAAAGATGTACCTGAGGTCGTCCCAGGGCACGCTCGGGTTGTTGTCCAGGTACGAGTGCAGGATGTTTGCGCAGATCGTGAGGTCGCCCGTGTTAAAACTGTACGCGCGGCTCCAGCCTTGCTGGCCGAACCTTCGTCTTCCCAGCACGATCGCGTGGAACCAGCAGAGTGCAAAGAGACACGCCTTGAAGTCCGACGGCTTGGTGCAAGCCTGAACCTTGTCTTCGCTGAAGTTCGCCCAGGCGCGACGCAGGTTCGACTGGATGTCGGACGGCGCCTCGTTCGCCACTTTGATGCAGCTCTGCATGAGCGACTCGGGGATGTTGAGCATGTCTGGTAGCGGCGGCGGCTCGGCCGAGATGAAGCACCGGAAGTTGTCGTGCGCGCCCTCGGTGGCCACTTCTTCCAGCTGCCGCTCGAGCGTCGGCAGCCACGACTGCATCAGGTGCACATTCTGGAGAATGATCCACCCGCCGTTCGTGCTCAGCTTCTTGAGCGACTCGCCCGCGTACGCCTCTTGGCCCTGGCCCATGGAGATGTTGATGAAGTTGCCGTTCTCGAGGCTCACGCCGTTGGTGCGTCCGAGCTTCTCGACCCAGGGCGTCGGGTCCACTCCGGGGAAGAGCACAAAGAAGATCGGGATTGACGAGTTCGTCTCCGCGTATGTCTCCTCCATGTTGAACGGCGGCTGCGTCACGTACTCTTCGCCCAGGGACTCGAGAATGAACGTGCGCAGCGCGTTCGTGACACGATCCGGACGCAGCGCACGCAGCAGGATCATGCGCTGGAAGGACGTCAATTTGATGAAATCCCCCGGGAGCTTCTGTCGCTCAGCGTCCTCTGTGGCAAACCACTTGCGCCACTCGTCCGGGTCGTTCTGGATCGCGTCGCCAAGTCCCTGGAAGCACTTGAGTCCTTCGAGAGCCTTGATCTTGGCCCATAGAGCTGCGAGCAGCCACTCGGAGGCAGAGCCGGCATTGCCAGCGTCCGGGTGGGACTTGCTGATCAGCAAGTACTCGACCTCCGTGTCCGTGAGCAACACGTCCTTGAGCAGGACCTTGAGCGTGAGCATGGATGCGACCGTGAGCTTGTCACGCTCAAAGAGGCCGCGACGCACGTAGTTGTACACGCACGAGGTGATGCTGTCCATGAGGACGCGGCAGCGCACGTGCATCTCTTCGTCCGTGAGGTCTGGGACTTCGCCGTCAGCTCCACCACCACCTCCTGCTCCACCACTACCGCTACCACCAGCGGTCTCTTCGCCTTCGCCGCCACCGCCTGCCGCTGGCTCAGCGTCCAGTTTCCTCATCGGCACCTTGTAGATGCCCGAGAGGAACACCTGCTGGAAACTCGCGAGCGAGTAGATATAGTACGAGTGCACTTTGCTGATGTCGTTCATCAGGAAGAACAGCAGCGCGCCGCGCGCCGCGATGCTTCGGTACTTCTCGCTCGTGACGTTCACGGACTCCTGGGTCTTCTTCGCCGCCTCCATGTTGTTCTGCGTCAACTGCGCCTTGTATTTTGTATCACTAAGAATACTGATGAGTGGCTGGTTGTTCGTGATGTCGTCGTCAGCGCTCGCAAGGTAAAACAGGATGTCGTCCTCGAGTTTCTTGAGCTCAATCTTGCCGTTGTTCTGCTCCTGGATGAGCTTCTCGCGCTTCACCGCGAGGTCGTTGCGCTCTTTCGAGACCACAAGGTTGAGCAGCTGGTCCTCGAGACCGAGAATCGTGACCGTGAAGTTCACGATCGTGCACTCGGCTTGAATTTCCGGCGGATAGTGCGGGTTACCGAGCTTCGTGTGTAGGTACAGGTGGAAATTGTCGTTGTACGGCACGGAAGCATCGCCGATCTGGATCTCGTAGCGAGCGCCTCGGCGGGAGGTCGATCGCTGGATCACTGGCGCCAGGATTGGATCGATCTTCTCGCCCAGGTTCTCAATCATGAACGCGCCGTCGGTGCCGATAGCCGACTTGAGGCGCTCGATCCACATCTTCTGCCCTACGCGCACGATGATCAGGTTGTTGTGCGCCTCCATCTCGCGGATCCACGCGATCGCCTGGAGCTGCGGGTCGATGATGAGTGGTCGACGTCCCATGGTCACGGTTGTGACCACAATCGCGCCGTTCTCAGTCGACACGCGGTCGGACGGCAGCTTCTGTGTATTCCACTGCGCGATTTGCGCGTCGTCCGTCAGGATCGTGAGCGGATTTGACTCCTCCGACATCGCGATGCTCTCGCCGTTCGCAGCTTTCCTCAGGAACGGCACCCAGTGTTTGTTGATGAGCTCATCGCGGAATGGCTTCGTGAACGGACCAATGTATGAGATGAACGCGGACGCCAGGAGTACGTCGCCCACCAGCAGGTCCTTCTCCTTCTGCAGCTGCAACACGTTGATACCCCAACGCACGTTCTCGCTCGAGAGATCGTTGGTGAGCGTACCGGCGAGCTTCATCTTGCGATTGCCCTGCTCGACAGAGTTGATCGCGTCTTCCTTCTCCTTCTCCGCGGCAGCAGCTTCTTCGAGCAGCTTGTCCAGTTTCGCCTGCAGCTCGGCGACGAGTGTGGTCACTTCCAGCAATCGCTTGTTCGCCGACTCGAGCTCGACGTTCGCGGCCGCGAGCGCCTGGCGCTTGGGCTCGACCGTGATCACGATGTCGTAGTACATGACAATATTGATGACCCAGGAGCAGAGACCCGCGGCGGCTCGGTTCTTTGTCAGGATCGTGTCGTAGTTGAAATGTTCCTTCTCCAGGTACTCGCGCACGTCTTTCCAATTCACCACGGGCACTTTGCCGTCGTCCACGACCTGCTTGAAGCCCACCAGGTAATCAATGTACTCGGGGATGTTACCGAGCAGCTGCTTCTTGACCGTATCCCACTTGACGTCCTTCACTTTGCCCGTCTTCGTCACCTGCACATTCGGGTGCACGCCGGCGAGCAGCACCATTGTCGCGGCAAAGATGTCGTCGACGCCCGCGGGCGGTTTGGACATGGTCTTACACTCGCCCAAGTCTTTCTTGTTGAGCGAGTCGAGCGCCGCCATGGCCTGCTCGACCGCAGGCTCGGCCTTTGCGAGGTCCTCCATCGTCGAGCGCTGCTTCTCCGTCACTTCAGCTTGAATGACCGCGCACTTTGCGGCCTCTTCGCTCGCCTTCTTGCTCTCCACCTCAACGTTTGCCTTCTCCTTGTTCACAGTCTCGGCGATCGCCGAGGAGACCGCCTTCTTGTCTTCAGCCGCCTCAAGTTTGCCCTTGAGCTCCACCTCAAGGCGCGCGACAGTCTCGCCAGTCTCCTTGAGCTTCTGCAGCCCTTTCTCCAGACGCTCGATCGCCGCGGCGTACTCCTTCACTTTCTTACGCAAGATCTTCTTGTAGAGCTGTAGCAGCTCCAAATACGACTTTGGAGTCGTGTACACATAACGGCGCTCGACCAAGAAGAACCGCTCGGCGCACTGGTTCACGGACTGGAACGAGAACGGCATGAAGTTTTAAATACCCGCGCGCGAGTCGTCGGAGCCCAACAGATCCGCGATCTCCTTGAGCTTCTCGCGGCCTACAGAGAGCAGCGCCTCTTTCGGCCACGGCTGGAACCAGTCGATGACCGTGCAGTTCACGAGCGCGGGAAACTTGCGCGCGCGGCTTCGGAAATCGTCACCCACAGGCGAGAAGCAGAGACACAAGTGCAATCGCTTGCGGATCTCCGCCTGGAAGAACTTGACTACTTCCTTCCTGTCTTTCGTGCCGGCAACGGGGGACAACAGGTTCACGATGTTGTCAATGTCCTCCATCGCAAACAGGTCGGGCACTTCACCGGAGGCGAGCAGGTCGTTCAGATAGATGAGGAACTTCTCATTCGTGATCTGCGAGTCCGTGAGCATGAACACGATGCCACCGTCTTCTTCATTTCGCGAGAGCATCTCGACCACGTTCATGTGCATCTTGCGCAGATCTTCTTTGAACTCGTTCTCGCCATACTTGGAGCTGATCGTGATCTGGCGCACCAGGTACCCGCAGATGTGGGACGCCAGGCGCGCGAGCGACCGCTTGCCGCTGCCACCGACGCCAACGAGCAGCGCGTGGCCGCTCTCATTCCTCAAGATACGCACAATGCGCGCGACGTGCTTGACTGCATCGTCGAAGAGGTCCAAGTGCATCGCCGTGTTGTTCTCGTTGTTGTTGTAGTCGCGCAGCTGCGCCTGCAGGTTCATCTTGAGGTCGTCCAGGTTCGTGCCCATGATCTGGTCGTACTCCGAGTCACCGTCTTTCGTGAAGTGGCAGAAAATGAGTGGCCATGAGTTCTCAGCCGCGTAGTACCGACTCGTGTTGCACGCTGGGAAGGATCGCTTGACCTGGAGCTGCACGAGTTGGTTGTACTTCTCAATATCGGCCTTGCACACCAGGCGGTCACCGTACACGCGCTCGCTCTCGTGCAGCCAGAGCAACACGAACTTCTCGGTCGCCGAGAAGCGCTGCTTCTTGGACGCGATAAGTCCCTGGAACACGTTCGACAGGTGGCGCACGTTGAACTCGTAGTGGAAGTTCGCGGCGGTCTTGCGGAAAGTATTCACAACGCTCGTGTGGAGACTCAGCGCCGCCTTGATAAGTGCGTTCGAGAACTGCACGTTGCTGAGCTCGTCGCCGAAAGTAGACAGGTGGCCGCCCAGAAAGGTCTCGTAGATCGTCACAAGGCTCGGGGCCTCGGGCATGCCCATCGCAAACGTGCAGAAGTGGCGCTGCAATCTCGGGTCAATCAGAAAGGAGCCTGCGGTCGGGTTCATGCCCGCGACGACCTGGGTGTTCAGGATATTCTGGGTCTGCAGTTTCTGGCGGTCGAACCAGTGGCGGTACTCCATCACTTGGCGTAGCAGCGAGATTGCGCTCTGCGTGTTGTACGGGTCCACCTCGGGCAGGTTCACGTCGTCCATGAAGTAGATAAGCTTCGCCTTGCCCGGGGGTCCCATGTTGATGCCAGTTTTGCGCTCCAGCTGGCCGAACATCGCCTGCTGCAGGATCCCCGACGTCGTGTAGAAGTTGAAGTTGATCGTGCAGTACTTGAACGCCGCCGTGGCCTCGTCTTTGCTGAGCTTCTTGAGCATGCCCACGATGTTCTGCGTCTTACCAGTACCGGCGGGACCGCACACCATGATCGGGATGCTCTTGGCAATCAGATTCTCGAGCCAGAACGCGATCGAGGCCGTCTCGGTCGTCGGAACCGTGATCTGGTTGATTGGACTTGGGGATTTGTACACCTCCGTGTAAAAGTAGGGGCTCTTGGCCCACGAGTTGAACTTGGACGACTCCGGGTCGAGCCAGAAGTCAAACACCGTGTTGCTCGCCGACGCCACGAGCTTCACATCCTTCCACTGGTTCTTCCACCAGTTGCTGAACTCGGCCGAGTAGTCCGTACCGTCATCGCTGAGCGTCAGGATCGAGCCGAAGGACCACACACAGCAGAACACAAAGTTGTTCTGCATGACCGTGTAGTCCTCCAACACCTGCGGCGTGAGCAGGCAGTCAATCATGTTGAGCAGGTTCGTCACAAGCGTCGTGTCTTCCACGGGCACAATCGGCACGAGCTTTTTCTTGAAGAAGCGCAGCGTGGGCTCGATGTACTGGTCGAAGAGTCCCTGGAACTTGGCGCGCACATCGGGTGTGAACATCATGTTCTTCAGGCGATGGTCGATTGGCATCTGGCAATGGCGCTCGAGCCAACTGTCGATCAGACAGCGCCACTGGTACCCCTCGGACGTCGAGATGTACAGAATACCAGCACGGGAGACTGTCGCCGGTGTCGCGTACACCAGATCGCGGATCTCAAAGATCATGCGCATGTGGGTTTTGAGCGGGATGCGCTCGTTCGATGCGAGCGTGAGCATGCGATTGTCGTCCATGACCGAGTTCATCGATTCGATCCAGTTCGCATCCAGGTCGCCGTCCAGGATGATCCACTTTGGGTTGTTGTCTTCGTCCCCATTGTCGCGGCGCCGCGAGCCCAGGTCTCGCATGATACGCGACAGCAGGCCATCCTTCCACTCGCGGGTCTTGAGCACGATATACCCGTAGAGCTCGTTCGTGCTGACGGACTTGGGGTTCAGGTCCTGAACCTCCATGGGCGTGCCCATGATCTCCCTCGCTTTCTTCAGCGTCTTCCACGTCTCAGTCTTGCCGCAGGACGGCGGTCCCATCACGAACACGCAGTGACGGATCGCCAGCAACTCGGACAGCTGTACGACTTTCAGCATGAAGTCGGGACGCGGTGAGTTACCGATCGCCTCTGAGGCGCCCTGCACCATGGATTCCAGCTCCATGTCACGCTTGCGAGGTGGATCGTTGCGCACGTCCACGTTCGGACTGTCGCGCGGGAACAAATCGCCTAGCAGGCCAAAGAAAATGACCGTGTCCTCCGCGACGATCTTGGGGATGTTGAAATCGCGCAGCGCGCGCATGAGCAGATCGATCTCAGGGATGTCTGGCTCGGCGCGCTTGAATGCACCGGCGACACAAAGCACGCTCTTGACGGCGCGGAGCCCCCAGTCGTAATGCAGCTGCTTGGAGAGCAGCTGGCCGAGCAATGAGTAGAGTCCGTAGAACTTGGATGCGAGGATCTTGGCCTGCGTGAAGCCCTCCGCCATGAGCATGTTCTCGCAGATGAGTACGAGGTCCGGCACCATAACGGTCATCGGTCGAAAGAGCGCCTTGAGACCCTCGGGGAGCTCCGAACGACCCAGGTACCCCGGGTTCATGGTGATGAACGCCCCCACTGTAGGGTCCAACATCACTTCGTCGTTCTCGAGAATGAACTTCTCGTCGTCAGCCTTGCACGCGTCGCACACGGCTTTGAACTGCACGGAGCACACCGAGAGCACCTCGGGCACGAGACGGTTGAACTCATCGAAACAGCCCCAAGAGCCCGAGGACGCGAGTCCTTTGAAGATGTTGCCCAAACTCTTGAAGTCCATCTCCGGCGAGCAGTTGAACACGTAGCACACCTTGCCCAGCGCGTTCGCGAGATCTTTCGTGGTCTCGGTCTTCCCCGTGCCGGCGGGACCCGCGGGCGCGCAGCCCATCTGCAGGTTCAGCGCCTGGGTCGCTGTCACGTAAATGCGATCTGTGAGCGGCGTGATCACGAGGCGAGGGCCGTTGCCCAGGTACTCGTAGTCGTACGGGATGCCGGCGTCACAAATGAGGATCTGCGCGCGCGAGTTATTGGGGCCGCGGAAGTTGGCGTCGCGCTTCAAAAAGCTGCCCTGCGTGGGTGAGAAGTAGTGCTTGAGCTGCGACTGCCACTGGAACGACGTCGCGTCGTCCACGCCGGCGCGGATCATGCTTGCGACGATGTCTCGCCCGTGGGCGTCCATGGTAATCAGCACCATCACACGCTGGCGCTCGGCCGACGAGATGTTGCTCTGCGTGAGGCGAATGAGGTCCTCGAGCTGCTTCTCCTGCTTCTTGTTATACTGCTGGAGCGACTCTTTCTCGCCCGCCTGGATCTCGCGGAAGCACTTCTCCACTTCTTGCACGTAGTGCACGCCCGCCGCGAGCAGGATGATCTGCGCGGCATCCATGGGCTTACCGCTCTCGTCCTTGAAATTGATCCAGTCCACGCGCTCTTTCTCCGTGTACGTCACCAGCGACCGCTCAATGTGCTTGAACAACGTGTAGCGCATCGCGCGCATGACGGTTTCCAAGTAGATCTCGGCCTCACCCTCGAGCACTGGCGGCTCGTAAAAGTCGACGATCTCATGGCCGACACCCGAGACAAACGCCGTGGCCACGGGCCGTCCACCGTCGTCTGGCTCCTTCAGGTCCAAAGTCTTGGTCGCCAGGTAGATCTTGGAGCAGTGCGGCATGATCCGGTCCGGGTGGGATCCGTTCGAGAGAATGTCGAGCAAATCCGCCTCGGACATGAAATAGAAGCGTGGGAACTGGCGCCGACGGCCGTCCAGGAACTCCTTCAAGCGGTGCTTGCAGAGCTCGAGCTTCTCGACAATGCCCTCGAGGCGCTTGATCAAACCATTTTCGGTACACGCCTCGCGGACGTTGAACGTCTTCCACGCCTTCTTCAATATCTTGCGCACTTCCACGTCGATGTCTTCAAAGTCAGCGGTGAGCTCTGGAAGTTGCTTCTTCACCTCTTCCGACTGAATAAACAGCGGCTCCAAGTAGCTCCACGACCGCTGAATATCTCCGAGCAGCACGACTACCTCGTTAATCGACGACAGCCCCAACTGGAGACTCGCAACGCGTGGCTCAAACTCCGACTGGTATGGCGACGCGCTCATGCCCTGCACGTCGATCTGGTGGGTCTCGAGCAGCTCAAAATTCTCTTCCGACACTTTCAGAAGCGGCACGATGTCGTCCTCGGCCGCGCCGGGGTTGTACGCGTTCATCTCCCAGTTCACTTCGGCCCAGATACCCTCGAGCTCGATCAGCCGCAGCTCGAGCTCCTGCTCTTTCTCGGCTTCGTAGCAGATCTCCGTGATGTCCGAGCTAAAATTGTGCAGGTTCTTGCTCATGATGAGCGACAGTTTCTGCTCTGGGTCTTCGTCCGGAGTGGGGAATTGGCCCGTGTGCTTCATGATCCGCTGCCAGTGGCGCGGACGCATGTACGTTGAGGAGACACAGCGGATCAGCGGGTGGGTCTTGTCGAACGACTGGCACTCCTTCAGGATCGACGTGTACGCATCGCACCACTGGATCTCCTTGGGAGTCTTCTTGAGCTCCTTAAGCATCGACTGGATCTCAATCTGCAGCGCGTTCACGTCCACGGTCTTGAAGAGGATCTGCTCCGTGGTCACAAAAAACGATTTCGCGCGCTTGATGATTGCCCATACGGTCTTCATGCCTTCAGCGTCGGCGCGCATGAGCCCCATGACGCGCAGTGACTCATTCATGAGCTGTGGGAAGCCAAAGATCGAGCAGAGCTTGGTGTTCTCCTCGCACTTCTTCATCTCCATCTCCCAGTCCACGAGGTAGCTTTCGATCTTCTCGAGCCCTTTCTCCGGCTCGAGCTTTGAGGACCAGAAGTCGAGCGTCTTCATGGTCTCCATTTTCTTCTGGATCGCCTTTTCGTACGCGATGATCTTCTCCTCGGTCTTCTCGCTGAACACGCGTGTGGGCTCCTGCACGCGCTGTTCGGTCGTCGGGATCTGCTTCTGCACGTCGAGGAAGAGCTTCTCCATGTTTTCAATCTCCACGAGCTCCTTGTCCACGTGGCCGCCCATCTTCTTGATGTTCCCAAAGAGCTGGCGCACCTGGTCCAGGACCAAGTGGTTCGTCTCCTTGTCCGCCTCGAGCTTGCGGATGATCTCCTTGACTTTCCGCAACGTCTCGAGCCCGTCGGTCTCGTTACTCGGGATGTCCTTACGCAAGTCGATGAGAATGCGCCGGAACTCGCCGTTGCGCTTGTTCATGTTCGCCATCAAGCGGCGGATGAGGTCCGACGAGTCCATGTCCTTCTCGCTGTTGAGCGGCGGCATGCACTTAGCCTTGTTCTCCTCAGTGGGTTGCTGGAAGAAGATCGTGAATGGCGAGCCACGAACCGAACCCGCGATGCCGTTGAATGTCCCGTTGAAGTCCACCGAGAGTTGGAACTTGCCGGCTTTCGGCGCGGCGAACGTCACGACGTACGTGCCGTCGTTCTTGTCAATGATGCTCGTGATCGACTCGTCCTCGCTCGCAGCTTCAGCACCAGCAGCTACGGACGCTTTACTCGCTGCAGCTGCTCCAGCTTCGTCGCATGCCCTAAGTAGGATCGTGAACTCGTCGCCGCCGCAGTCGCGCGGGTTGTCGTCCTTGTCGCGCGCTTGGATGATGAACGTAGTCGGGAACTCCGCCAACGTGCTGTCGTTCAGCGACGAGATCAGGCACGGGCCGAATGCCAGCGACTTGAGCGCCGACGTGACCGAGTGGAACTTGAACGACGTCGACGCGTTCGTGTACATCCCGCCGGAGAGCGACGCGCGCACCTCTGTGAGCAGTGATCCGTACTTCTCAAAGCTGGGGGCCGTCGCCTGGATGATCGTAGGACTCAACACCGTCCCCATGACGTCGACGTACCCTTTTGCGACTGCAAAGCGCAGACTCGCAGACTGGCCCGTGAAGTTGTATCCGTGCACTTTGATCTTGGCATTTCCCGTGATTGGTCCGCTCTTGGGCTCGACGGACGAGATCGCGTACGGCGGGCCGACGATCTCGCTCGCGTTGAGCACATGGAGGTCGTTGAACCAGCGGTTGGCCCAGCCACCGAAGAAGATCAGGTGGTTCGTGCTCTTGTCAAAGACCATGGTCGTGTCGGCGCGTGGCGACGGCAGCTCGCCTTTCACGGGCGGAGTTCCCCACTCCATAATGCCTGTGTCCAGCACCATGACGCTGTTCAAGTACGCCCCTTGCGCTGTGCCGGATTCTGCCAAATCGCCGCTGTTACCGCCAAACATGAACACTTTCCAGTGCGGGACAGCGGGGACGCCGACGCACGTGTGGTTCCACATTGGCGATGGCAAGCGCACACTCAGCGTGCTCCAGGTCCTGGTCGGCAGGTCGAACGCGAAGATGTCCTGGAACTGCTTGAAACTGTTCCATCCGCCAATCACAAAGAGCTGCTCCTTAACCAGACAGGTCTGGTGGCCCGAGCGCGGCTCGGGTTTCTCACCCTCTGTCTGGATCTCTTCCCATCGGAACGTCACGAGATCCAAAGCGTGCAGGTCGTTGAAATCCGTCCGTCCGTACCCGTTGCCCCCGTAGCCTCCGAAGATGTACATCTTGTCCTGCACGAGCGTCGCGCTGTGCGCGCCTCGACACTGCGGGAGCCCCTCCCAGAGCCCCTGCGGGTGCTTCTGCTCCCAGACGCGCAGGTCTGTGTTGAAGATCCAGAGGTCGTTCATGCGCTTCTCGGCGGAGAAGCCACCAAAGATCACGATCTTCTTGTCGTGGAGCACCGCCGAGTGGCGCCAACGTGGTGGCGGTAGGTCTTCTGGTCCATTCGCGCTCGGGATCACTTTCGACCAGGTGTACCCTGATTATATCAATGGACATGGATACCGCCTTGTTAGTCTGCCTCTTTGAACGAGATACAAGCCGCCATAGTGAGTGCGAGCAAAGAGATGAGAAACAGGCAACGCACCGTTGTTGATCTCTACTTTGAAGAGATCGTTCGTTGGTCCGGGGGGAGACTTGTGGTCGCAGCCTCCAAACATATAGATTGCGGTCTCCGTATCCGTGCTTCGTAGCGTGAACGAGTGGCCCGACCGCTTCACTGGGACCTCGCCGCTCTGCTTTGGCACGAGCCAGAGCAGCTCCAGCTCATTGCCGAACCCCACAGGCTATCGTACGAGAATGGACACACACACAACTGGTTAAAATCCACTCCAATCCTACATTGATGGATGGACAGGCAAGTTTCGCGCTTACGTACCATAGCGACGACGTCTCACTGGATCACAGCAGCACGACCAGTATCTTGAACCTTCCTGCCTTGAGTCACGATCTGCTTGTCTTATCCGTCTAGCTCCGATGCTGAAGCGCACGCTCCACGCGCTTTGGCCGTGTTCAAAGGAGGCTCAAAGTTCCACGCCAGACTTGTCTTGTCTGTGGCATTCAGCCGGTTGTTGACTTGAACAGACACGACAACGACGACGATGGTAGCGGCAACAGAAGGAATCCCAACCCAAGTCCAGCAGCAACAGCAAACAGCATTGCGCTGGGAGCAAAGAACCAAAACGCACAAAAGCGACTCGAAAGGTTGCGCGGGACTTCAAGAGTCGCGTGTCGGCGACCAGTCACCCCCTCCCACGAGAAGAGTAACGGAGGCCCATGAACGCTTCTGAGCTCTCTCAACTCAGCCATTTCATCCGCACACACAAAGAAACAGTATCGTGTGAGGCGCGTGAGTCATGATCAAATTGTGAGCCTTGCGCAGCGAGTGTGGGGTCCATAGTCCTAGGTTGGCTTTACAGAGTGTGAGTTCTGGTAGAATATTCACGAAGACTCTATCGAAAAAAACGTGTACTACACCTGTCATCAGAGTCAGTCACTCAACTCAGCCACCTACCTACCTATCCGAGGGAGATAAGCCAGAGCCACCATGGCATTTCCTCAGCGTTGGCTGCTGGCTGACGCGCGAGGTCTACTCTTAGTTGTTGAACTTGAAGAAGATGATGTCGCCGTCTTGGACCTGGGGTAGTAGAAGGTAGGAAATCAATCACGAGCATGTCAGACCTTTCACTTTGTGCACAAACAGTGGGTCTCACAGAGTAGGCAGAATGGCTCACCTCGTAGTTCTTTCCCTGGAGCTTCAGTTTGCCAGCCTTTTTCACCGCTTCTTCCGATCCCACTGTTCACGCACCAGCCACAAAAGCAACTCTTAGTACTTGGTCTAACATAAGATGATCACAAAACAAAAAGACAGCAGCGAACTCACATTCTTTCACATCCGCGAACGCCTGTACTTCGGCCTTGATGAAGCCCTTCTCCATGTCCGAGTGGATCACGCCCGCCGCCTGCGGTGCCAGTCGGCCCTTGCGGATCGTCCAGCTGCGCACTTCCTTGCCGCATGTGAAGAAGTGAATCAAGCCGAGCGCCTGGTAGCCCGTCTTGAGCACGCGGTTCAGAATCGACTTGTGGGTCGGGTTCTCCTTCTGGTACGTCTCCAGTTCGCCGGATTCCTCCAAGTCGAGCATCTCCAATTCGAACTCGCAACTGAGCGGGATCACTGGTTCGTTGCCGCCACGCGCCTTGACGAACTCAGCGACCGCAGGCAGGTACTTGTTGCTTTTGCGGAGGTAGTCCTTCTTGCTCACGTTGATGAGGAAGACAACCGGCTTGGCAGTCAACAGCTGAAGAGGGTTCAAGATGTCGACCTCGAAGGCGTTCCACTGGCCGAACGATACGTCCTTACCGGACTCAAGGTGCTCCTTGATGCGCACGAGCGCCTCGAACTCCATCTTCTTTTCCTTGCCGCCCACGCCCTTCTCGACAGTCTTGCGCATGCCATCGCAGAGCTTCGTCACGAGCGCGATATCCTTGAGACGCAGCTCCTGCTGGATGATCTCGATATCGCGCACAGGGTCGACGTTGCCCTCGACGTGGGTCACCTCCGACGAGTCGAATGCGCGCACCATGTGGTAGATCGCATCGACGGCCTGGATGTGCGACAAGAACGCGTTTCCGAGACCGGCACCTTCGGCGGCACCCTTGACGAGACCGGCGATATCGGTGATCGCGATCACAGGCGGCACACTGCGGTGTCATCAGATTTGTCAAATGTGAGCAATAAGCGTGCCGTGAGCATCAATACCGAGTACTGCACATTCATCACACATAGAACGAATAAACCACGAGCTACGGGGCACAGCACGTACATGCTAATGGCGTTGTACTGCTTGACGAGCCAGTTGAAGCGCTGGTCCGGCAGTGGCACCACGGCCTCATTCGGCTCAATCGTGCAGAACGGGAAGTTCTCGGCGGGGATGTTGAGCTTCGAGAGGCAGTTGAAGAACGTGCTCTTGCCGACGTTCGGCACGCCGACGATGCCGATCTTGACGTTGTTGCCTGGACGACCGAGGTACACGCGCTTCTCCTAATGCGCGGTACGTGCGAGTGAGTGTGAGACTCATGGCAATAGAGAGAGAGAGAGAGAGAGAGAGCAAGCGCGAGTATGAAGAGCTACAGTACGCACCGCTTCTTCTTTCTTCTTTGGAGGCATTGTGGAGACGAGATGGGGCTGCTGCTTGCTGCTTGCTGCTTGTAACGCAAAATGTATCGGGAACGCACTTTGGATCGCAATTGATACAGGACACTTTCAGTTGCAAAAACACGCACTCTTTGGCTGGAGAGTGGAAGATCACAGCAAAGAGGGTGCGAACAATTGAAAGCTGGTACCGGTAAGTGGTAAAACAGCGAGAAAGAGGGAACAGCACCATGACCATTTAACATGTTTGATTGACATGATTGACATGATTGTTCGTTCGAGCTCGCTCGCTCACACACTCACTGACCTAACTGATAGACTGAATCTTCACAGCAATGGGACAGCGAGTAATACTCACGTCGATCACAGCGCACACTGTTGGTGTAAGTCCGCTTTGGCGACATCGCACACAACTTGCTGACCTAGCTAGCTCTCGTCTGAACCTTGGATGGACTGATGATCTTTGAAGAAAATAATGTCACATCGGTCCCCTGTGCCACAGCAGAAAACGTAGCAATGCAAACAACAGCCATATCCCCTCCACAGAAGCAGTTTAGACACGAGGACAACCTGTTCTCACGCAAAAATAAGGCGTGCGTGCGGCTCAATCTGGTTCGATGCAGGGAACTGTGTGGTACTTTGTGGGCACGCGCGTGCAGTGGATGGATATATGTACCGCTTCTTCCATCGCTGGCTGCATCTTGCTGCATTGACTCGGGTTGCAGAGAGGGTTGTATGGACGCGAATTTCTCCTCGAACGTCTTGACCAGCGTTGAAACAGCGTTTCTATCAAAAAGAAATCTTGGATCGACCGGATTTAAAAGAGAATGCTTCTGTATTTTTTAGATTCTGAAATTTGTTTTCAGTCTATGAATAGTGTATTCTTGTCATTTTTGAAGTGGCGCATTTTGTAAAAAAACCGTCAGAAGTTTGGAATCTTCAATTTTTTTCTCATATTTTTGAAAAAACGACTACAGTGGCACTATTGCTATTAATAACACCCAAAAGATGCTTGCTCTGATGCATGCATGTTCACTGCTCTCGAAGGAGCTGGAAGTCGCTGGGTGGTGGTGTAGTAGTGGAGAAGATCTGCTGCGCTGGCTGTCGAAATCGGATGTTGATGGTGTGCGGATCCTACATACTACCCAGAGATCTCCCTCCGTACCAACGGACTACAGAATCTGGACGCACGAGCGCGAATGTGGAGTCATTTGCATGAGTCATTGTAGTGAGCAATGATTCCGGTAGCGCCAACCAGCACTCAAAACTCTCGATGCGCAAGTGCAATTATACACACACATGGAAACTGGGGGAATGGAGAATCTGGAATCGTGGTATATTTTCAAGGACGAGAGCCATTAACACCACGCTCTTTCGATTCGAAAAGGTCACCATTTTGTGGGCGTGCCTACACGTTCCTAACACACGATAAGGTGACTGATTGACTGACTTGACTGTCTGCACTTGCCGTTCATCCTCTCTTTACTGCAAAGTCAACCTTCCACAACTTGAGGTAACTGGCTGCATGACTGCAATTTTCAGCGACAAGCTTAGGTGTTGAACTTGAAGAAGATGATGTCGCCATCCGCCACCTCGTAGTTCTTACCCTGCATCTTCAGCTTGCCAGCCTTCTTCACAGCCTCCTCCGATCCCACTACAGTTAGTTGGTTCATACATCACACAACAACAACAACTCATTAGTACAATGTTCCACCCCCACCTGGCAAAAAATCATGACAGAAAGAAAGACACAGTCAACTTACACTCTTTGAGGTCCGCGAACGCCTGCACTTCCGCCTTGATGAAACCTCGCTCGAAGTCCGAGTGGATCACACCAGCCGCCTGCGGTGCCAGTCGGCCCTTGCGGATCGTCCAGCCACGAACTTCGTCCTTGCCACACGTGAAGAAGTGGATCAAGCCGAGCGCCTGGTAACCCATCTTCAACACACGGTTCATGATGGTCTTGTGGGTCGGGTTCTCCTTCTGGTACGTCTCCAACTGACCGCTGGCTTCCAAGTCGAGCATCTCCAACTCAAACTCGCAACTGATTGGGATCACTGGCTCGTTGCCACCGCGCTCCTTGATGAAATCGGCGATCGCAGGCAGGTACTTGTTGCTTTTGCGGAGGTAGTCCTTCTTGCTCACGTTGATCAAGTACACGACTGGCTTGGCAGTCAACAGCTGAAGAGGGTTCAGCACGTCGACCTCGAAGGCGCTCCACTGGCCGAACGACACGTCCTTACCAGACTCCATCCACTCCTTGATCTTCACGAGCGCCTCGAACTCCATCTTCTTTTCCTTGCCGCCCACGCCCTTCTCGACAGTCTTGCGCATGCCGTCAACGAGCTTCGTCACGAGCGCGATATCCTTGAGACGCAGCTCTTCCTGGATGATCTGCATGTCACGCACTGGGTCGACATTGCCTTCGACGTGGGTTACTTCCTTCGAGTCGAAGCCACGCACCATGTGGTAGATCGCATCGACGGCCTGGATGTGCGACAAGAACGCGTTTC
>JALBYZ010000459.1:0-26734 GCA_038050575.1 Globisporangium mamillatum | reverse complement strand
GTGATCGCTCGCTCGCTCGCTCTGCGCTTCTGGATTATTTAAGTCATTCATCTCCACCCCTTCCGCCATCAACATCCCCCCCCACACACACACCCACCTCGCGCGCACTACTCTTTTTGTTTCCTTAGATTTATTGCCAGCCAGCAAGTTTCATAAAGCGCTTCTCCCAAATATTAAAAGAATGTGCATAGCTCCAGAAAGTCATTTCCATAGGGCGAGCAGGAAAATGTTCAGATGGTGACGGCGCATTTGGCGCAGTTTTCTTACTTTGCTTGTTAACGAGGTCCGTCGTGTTGCTACTTGGTATCAAGCAATTTGGCATCGCTTGTATCAATGAAGTCGGAGCTTTCCTATTAAAACCGTCAAACCTAAGCAGTTATAAAAGGAGGCAAATTTTCTTAAATCCTGCTATCTAGATTTTCCTTAAATCCTTTACTATATTTTCTATTGTTCGTAATTTCACAAAAATCAGACTTCTATTTATCTATTGTTCCATACAACAAAAAACACTAAAGTATAAAAATGAAACTTTTATCTATGTCAAATCACAAGCAATAGAAATTGTATCAAAATTATAAACAATTGTTATTTCCGTTGAATCACACATTCTGAATTAATTCACGGCTCAGCAAAAATAATCAAATTATTACGTCGTCGGCTAATTACCCTTTTGTCATCTTGCAGGCGAACAACCCTACATGGAAAAAACGAAGTCGACGAAAGGGACTGACAATCGTGTGCAGAACGCAGAAGTCAACAGTTCTGCCTCACTCAGCATCATCAGTGAGCAGCATGAAGCCGCGGCGCCAATCCGAGGACCGCGCGGCACCAGCGTTGCTGCCGCGATGGCGACCAATAGGCACATCCTCATCACCATCTTCTTCTTCTCTCTCGGAGGCTGCCTCTTCGCCTTCATCCTCATCGCCCACGAAGAGCAGCAAGCCACCGCCGCCTCATGTGCGCGTGAGTCTGTCGCTGTCGCCCTTCGAGCCAAGTCGGTCGCGGTCACTCGCCATCGTGGGCGTAGCGCTCGTGAGCGTCGTCGCGCTGGCGCTCTTCGCGCTCGGACCCATGCAGCCGGACGTGGACCCATACCTGGAGCAGCTGCCACTGCTGCATGCGCAGCGCAAACTGCGCGACTTTGCGGTCTCGAAGCACATCCTCCACCAGCTCGACACGCTGCAGGTGCGCTTCGAGTACGAGCTGACGACGACCGAATCTGCGAGTCTTGAGGGCGACTGGATCGGCGCGTACTGCGTCGATGATGAGCGCGTCGCGGTGCCCGTGCACGACTTTATTGACTTGCGGCGCACCGACGCGCGCGCGTCCGGGGCGGTCACGTTCGGTCCGATAATCAACATGCGCTGCTCGTGGCAGTTCCGCTTCGTATCCGGTGCCAGCGGCGCGGTGCTCGGGACGTCGCCGTTCGTACGCTTCGCTCGGGGTCCCGCTGAGCCGCTGCAGATCCACTTGGCGACGACCACCGACTCGACGCAGATGCGCGTGCACTGGGTGAGTGCGAGCGTGAGCGCGCCAGTCGTGCTCTTCGGAAGCACGCACGACACGCTAAGCCAAGTGGCGCACGCGACCCAGCGCACGTACCACGCGAGCGACATGTGCCAGGCGCCTGCGACGACGGTGTCCGCCAGGCTCTTCCGCGACCCCGGCCAGCTCTTTGAAGCAGTCATGACGGGTCTTGAGCCGGAGAAGACGTACTTTTACCGCGTGGGCGACGTCACACCGAATGGGACGCTGAGCGACGTGCGCAGCTTCACGGTACCTCCTTTGGCAGGAGTGGCGGCTCTCGGTAGCGGCAACCAGCAGCAACAGCAGAGGACGACGGTGAGCTTCTTTGTGTTTGGAGACCTGAACTCGCCCGTGGAGGCGACCGAGAACTTTGCAGTTGAGGGCAGTTGCGGCACGACCATGAAACTGATCGAGCAAGACATCAAGTATTCGAACATGGTGGTCACGACGGCTAGCAGCAGCAGCGCTACTGCGACTTTCAAACGCAACAGCAGGGGTGGTGGTGTGCATAGGTACGTGGCGCTCGTGCACGTGGGCGATATCGCGTACGCGCGAGGCTCGACATTCATCTGGGACCAGTTTGGCGAGCTAATCCAGGGCGTGGCGTCAACGATCCCGTACTTTGTGAGCGTCGGCAACCACGACTACGGGTATCTAGAGGGCAGCAGCCTGGACTCGGTCAAGTTTCCACGCAACCCGGTGTTTGAGCAAGACGGCACGCACGGGTACCAGTCACACGGTGAGTGCGGCGTCCCACTGGAGAGGAGGTTCCACATGCCGGACAATGGCAACGGCATCTATTGGTACAGCATGGAGATGGGGCTTGCGCACCACACGGTGCTCAGCGGTGAGCACGACTTCTCGAAAGGCTCGGCGATGTATGAGTGGCTCCTCCAGGATTTGCAGTCGATTGACCGAGCCAAGACGCCGTGGCTGTTTGTCCACATGCACCGCCCGATGTACTGCTCGGTCGCGTACGCTGGCGACTACTACCGCTCGCTTCTCTACCGAGACCACTTGGAGCAGGTGTTCTCGGACTTCCACGTTGACGTCGTGTTCTCCGGCCACTACCATTCGTATGAGCGCACGTGTGCCGTGTTTGACGAGATCTGCTACTACGAGGAAGGTATCACGAGTGGTGTCAGGAAAGCGCTCGCGCCTGTGCACATCATGGTCGGCTCAGGTGGCGCGAACGTGGATGAGTACAGCTACTACGACGCGGATTGGCGCATCCAGGCACTCCAGACGTACGGCTACGGCCGCGTGCACATCTACAACGCGTCGCACATGCAGTTTGAGTTTGTGTCGAACAAGCACGAGGACGTGGCGGACTCGACGTGGATCATGTCGGACCACAACTGGCCAAGCGACCGCGTGAGAAGGTATCGCCCGAGCTTCCTCCACCTTGGGGTTATGGCGACAGTCGCCGCAGCTGCGCTCTTTATTGGTGTGATGCTCTGGCGACGCAAGCATCCTGCTACGTCTGCTGGCCCAGCGAGTGGCGCTGGCAGGTACAGCAAGAAGTCCCCCAGCACGGTCACGACCGTGTTGTAGAGGGAAACGAAGTTCTACTCTTTCAGTTTTGCGCATGCTTTTGGATAAATTATAGAGTCGATTTGAGTGGCGCTTCCATTTGATCACGATGCTGTTGGTCTGCTGTTGGTCCTGAAAGTGAGGCAGCTGATCGATATGATGTATGCCACCCTAGTGTTCAATCTCTAGACCCCAGGCAAGGGAATCTCCAGTTCTATTTGTCACACACAGCACAAGCCTGGAACCGCGAAATGAGCCAACTAACTTGCGTTTAACAAAAGGACAAGGGGATCAAAGGATATCGAAACTCGAATACTACTTGGAAGTATTTTTCCAGCAATTGATGAAATTTGTAGAGTAGGTTGGCGAGAATGAGCGTAGGCAGCTGAAGATCTACACATAAAATTGTTTATTTGGTGCTCTACAGTTGGATGGGAGGCGAACTTCAGCAGCAATAGCACTCCACGACGTCCGGCTCCTTCTCATTGCTCTGCTGTCACAACTCGCACAGGAACGGCGCGACAACTTCATGATGATCATTACCCGCAGCCGCATTTAGCGCCTTCGACACACACCCTTCGCTTCGATTCACAGCGGAAAATACAACCACCTCAAGGGGGGGTCTCCCCATGCGTTATCTCGTTGATTCTCACACAAAACCTCGGCGGCCTTCAATTAATCTTTGAGGCGGCGATGTCCATCGCTGGCAGTTTACACTTCTCAGTTCGGTGTTCACTTCGGAACTTGATCGTCGAAAGCCGCCGTTCATGACCGCCGTACGTAGTGCCTTGACAGTGCATCCTTCACTTCGATTCTCGTGCAGGAATTCGACAATGTCGAAGAACCGCAGGCTGCAGCCTTGGTCATTGCCCAGGCGAGAATCCTTCTCTCTAGTTTTCGCGCGCAAGCTGGACAAGCTCGAGCCTCCCACATCCAGCGAGGAAGTCCATGTTGTGGCTGCTCCAGCGCTCGCCCGATTCTCGAGCAAGTACTGGATCATGTCGAAGTTGCCTCTCTCGGCAATGGCAAAAATGAACCCGTATCAGATGGAAAACTCAATAAATTCAGAGAAGCCAGAGCGTGAATGGGTGGCTGGGATTGAGCGACTGACTATACTGCTGCAATGAATGACAAGTAGCTCGAGGCAATGGGCATATAGGTATGGATTGATTTCAAATGTACATTTCTATTTGGTTTCGCTCCTTTAGGGTATGCAGCCAGCCACCTGTGTGTGCGGATGGATGTCTCTTGTTAGACTAGAATGGGGTGTCATAATGAGACCTGTAGTCATATTCTAATAGGCAGCTTTTACATTCGTGAGCTGGTCGCGATGATGTCGTCCGCGTTCACTTTCGTGCCGGGGTGCAGCCAGTTGTCGTAGGGGACGATCTGGTTCCCGAAGAGCTGCGCGAGGATGCGGTCGAGCGACTTCTCGATCGTGCACAGGTGGCGGATGTACTGGAGCTTGGGCCAGACGCATCGCTGGCCGCCTTCAATGTACCGGTCCATATCTTCGACCGTCGGGTTCAGGATCGCCTTGATGCCGATCGCCTCTAGGAAGATGAAGTCCGGGATGAGCGTCACATTGCCCGAGAAGTTTTGCTTGAAGTACGAGCTGAACTGGTGGCCGTAGATCTTTGGGAACAGACCCAGGAACGCGAGCATCTTGAGTCGGTGGCGCACGTCCGCGGCGATGACGCTTTCGAGGGTGTGGAAGAGGCTCTTCTGGAAGTTGGGGTTGTCGATGTCGTCTCCGACGAACGGCACGACGTGCGGGTTCACCTGGGACACGATGAAGTTGGTCACGTTGAAGCAGCTCGCCATGGTCTCCATGGGCAGGTCGTGCTGGATGCTACCGTCCACCCACTCCTTGCCAAGCGACGTGTACGGCACGATATTGCCCTGGAAGTCGCGCGCCATGAGTCTCTTGCCCTTCATGATGCCTGGCAGCGAGCACGACACCGCCACCGCGCTCCAGAGCAGCACGTGTGGCGAGCTGATGTGGTTGAGCAGCAATTTCTTCGGCCCCTTGTGACCCGTGACGTCGGAGGCTGACACGGTGATGCACACGTGGCGACCGGTTTTGCGGAATGCGTCCTGGAACGTATAGTGCATGGTCTTCTCCTCGGCGTTCATGGGTTCGCCGTAGTAGTGCTGCGTCGTCCGTTCAAACATGGAGCACTCGACGAGGAAACCGGTCTTCACGCAGTGCGCGAGCTGCTCCATGAGTGGTGGGAACCAGCGGATGCCCATGGGGATGTAGCGCGTCGAGATGTTGTTCTGGAGTATGTCGTCGAGCAGCTCTTCGTTGGTCTTGCACGCCGCCATGGCCGCCGCGATCGAGCCGCCAGAGGAGCCTGAGATCACATTGGGCAGCAAGTCGGCCTCGATGAGCGCGCGGATGACGCCCATGTGGTACATCGCGATCGCACCACCGCCACTGAGGCACAGCGCAGTGGACCCGAACGATTGCTTGAGCTCCTTGAAGAACGACTGTTTCTCTGCGGTTGGGAACTCGTCGGGACCAGACTTCGCCAGGATCTCCAGCGCCTGCGCGACGAGCGCGTCAAACTCCTCAATTACGACTTTCGTGCCGGAATTGCACTCCAAGTGCAGACTCGACGAGTCGATGCCGAGTTTATTGCGCATCGCGAACGCGGCGGCGATGTACTTGATCTCCTCGATGTTGCCGCCCGCAATGGCGCGCTTGAGGTTGTCCATGTTGATCTTGAGTTGGTGGAAGTCACAGTGCTCCATGTCCTCGGGGAGGATCTTTGTCTTCCAGTGCTCTTTCTCCTCGAGCACGTCCAGGTACTTGGCCATGTTGGCCCACTCGGTGTACGTGCGCGCACCCTTCATGATCTGGCGGAGCGCCTCGGCGTACTTGTTCTTGACGCCAAACATGCTCACGTACACGCGCTTGGCGGTCGAGAGCACGAACTTTGTGAACTTGACCGTGAAGTACACGGTCATAGAGAGCGCGATACGCACGACCTGGTAGAGCGCGATGAACCACTGGATCGTGATCACGAGCTGCAGGCCGCAAAACCAGCCGATCCACTTGTACTTGCGCACAGCGAGCGCCGCGACCAGGCAGAGTCCGACCATCGCCGTCACTTGCGCGAGCACGCGCAGGTCCGACAGGTTGCCCTCAAAGTTGATACTGTGCACGACGCCCCAGCACTCTGTGAGCGCGTCCTTGACGTGGTCTTTCGCCCAGCACGGGTGCACGAACGACGGCAGGTGCGTGGCGTCCGCTAGCACTCGCTGAATAAAAGCGCGCACGTCCGGCAGCTCGAAGCTTGAAGTAGCGACCGCGTTGATAAGGTAGCCGCAGACACCCGTGACGACGAAGACTCCGCCGGCGACATTCGCGATAAACTGCGCGATGCGGTCTGAATCCTTCCACGCGGCAGCGGGCGGCGGCGTGAGCATGGCGCTGCGTCTGCGCGTGAGCATGGGGGCGGTTCGTCTTATGGTGGTGGCGGTGGTGCTGCTGGCGGCAGCAGTGGCGAGCACGGGGTTGTCCAGCATGGCTGCTGCTGTAGACGCAGGTGTGCGTGTGTATGCGTCTGAGCGAATGCGAAAATAAGGAAGAGAGGCTGCTGCTTGGCGGGCGTAGCTCTCGGCGCTTTTTCTCAAGTGATGATGGCTCAGTTCAGAGTGTGCCTATGCTATGTATGAGTGCTGAAAGTCATACGTGACGCCGCACATAGGCACATTTCGCGCCACCGACCGACTGGTACCCATCTGTCGTCTTTTTCGAGAACGTTGAGTTTGAGCTGGGTGGTTGATTTTGATTTTGAGTTTGAATGGTTAGTTCAGGATTTTGATGGTGCCATCAGTTCAAACCAGTTCATCATCTCGTTGAGACCACACGAGAGAGCCGGGAGGAATAGCTGGGTTGCCAGTTATTCAAACTGACAAATCAGCTCACTTGGATTTTAAAAAAAGCAACAATGTGGGCAAACCAGAGGCGTTATCTGGACGACCACAAGGTCTGGGGATTGTGTGTGTGTGTGTGTGCACCATCAGTGGTACACCCGTGTACTGTACATGGCGCACCATGGTTTTGAGCAGATTGTTTTCACTCGGCTTCATACACATGGAGGCACAGGCATGTTGAGCAATGCCAGGGTTGGCCAAATCATTTGGCTCGTATCTGTCTGTGTCTGGATGCGATCGTGAATATCCACGTTCCGCATTTTCGTTCGAGCCGCTAGGAAGAAGACCCGCGAAGGCATTGCATTTTCGTTCTTCCATCGGTTTCGTCTCACAAACTCATGCTCTGAAATCCGTGCGCTGAATACGTAACGGTTGGCGGTCGGTGGCACGAGTCTCCATCCACACCTACCGTATTTAACGTGAGCCACATATTTGACGGGCATTACACCTACATTTAGACACCGACTTGTTTTGACCTGCTTAGAGCTTTATTGACTTGTTCAGACCCTTTTCGACTCTCTTGCTGCACTCTTTTTGGCGACTCGCGTTTTGAATCCGCCAAATGCCAAAAAAGCAAGCGACAAGCAGGAAGAAAGGAAATTGACGCGCGCGCAGAAAATCCCCCTCGGCGCCATCATCTGCAAGCGCACCAGCGGAGCGACGGCGAGCGAGCGAACGAGCGACTAGACAGAGACGACAAAGAGCAGCAGCTCGTAAATCAAGAGACAGAAGCGCGGAAGTGAAGCAGCAGTCCGTCTCGTGACGCTCTTGTCAGCCCAAAACGTGCGTGATCGAGCGATTGAAGAAAGACCAGACAGATTGCCGACAGTGCGAGCAATAGCGGCTCTGCGTGTGTGTGTGTGAGGGTTTTTTCAACCGGAGAGCGGAGAGCAACAAGAACAGGTTTCTCGGCTGGAAGAGAAGCGAGAGAGAGACGAGCAGAGCGGAAGAGCGGGAGAGCGATTCCATTTCAGTTGCTGTGTGACGGGCGGTGTCGATCGAGAAAGGGGTCGTTGTGTGAGGCGCAGCGCAGTGCTGTGTAGTTATCGCTGGTCTTGGAAGCCACTCTTGCTCTTGGAAGAAGCGAGAGTAAGTGGGTAACAGCGCGCTGTCAAGAGGCATCAAGAGCACTGTGTTATTGTAGCGCTTGAAAGTGCTGCATTCGTGCGTAGCGTTATAATACCTAGACTCTGTGTGTGAGTGTACAATTGTCGCAGCGTGAGTCTTCTCATCCACGAGAAGCGAAGCAGAAGACTCGGCAGCCATTTCGCATCCGTTCGCCTCGTCGACGCCCGGCGCGTCCACCCCGCGCGGGCTGCTCCCCATCGCAGCATCGACACTGCGCTCCGGATCTGCTGTTACTGGTGGCTCAGGGTCGTCTGTTGTGTCTGCTACATCTCCGTACCAAACGTCGCTCTTCCAAACGCCTGTCACGACTTCGAGTGGGAGACCGCCGGTTGTTTTCGGCGCGACGCCACCGGCCGCTGGGCTGGAGAGACTACGCAAGCGGAAGCGTCGCGTGGCCACGTCTATCGATAGAACAGGCTTCCACATCGACGCCATCGACCTCACGATCGACGAAGAAGACGAAGAAGAAGGGAACGACGGCGGCGCCACGGAGAGCGAATCCAGCCAAGACCCCTCGGTTGCGACGCCACTGTCCCAGCAGCTCACTACGGACCCGGCAGCAGTGGCCGCGCGCTCGCTCGACATCATGAGCTCGTACTACCAGCAGCGCAACGTGCGACCAAAAGCGCTCGACGTGTGCGAAAAGTCGCCCGCATGTGACGACGGCGGCTGGAAAAGTGCCAGCAGCAGCGACGCCAAGAGCTCGGGGCTGCGTTACAGCAGCAATGTGAACGGCAGCACACCCACGAACAGCGGACGCTACAGCAAGAATAAGAACAAGAGCAAGCAGCAGCACTCGCAGCATGGCGGAGGGTCTCCATTACCAGTGCACCCGAGCGGACCGAGCCGCATGGTCACGAAGTTGCGTCAGCTGGTGCGGAGCTGTGTCAAGCGCCACCATGTCTCGGCGGCGCTGTTTTACGCCGACAAACTTGTAAGTGTGTGCACGGTGTGGGGATGTGGGAAAATCGTCATGGTCTGTTCTAACGATGTTTATGATCTTGTGATTGTGCTTCTTTGCCGTAGATCACCATCTCGTCTGGATACACTCAAGACATCCTGATGTTTGCGGATGCGTGCTACTTAAACCACGAGTACCACCGCGCGATCCACGCAATCAAGAAGGCGAACCTCGTGCAGATCGATAACGTGCACGCTATCCGGTCGTCGACACTGAAAGCGTATCTTCTCTTGGGCCAGTGCATGGTGAGTGTTCCCTCGTTGTATTTCCGCTGTGTTGGTCAATGAGGGTGCTGAAGTCTCTTGTTTATTACAGTTGGCGATTAAACAGAAAGAAGAGTGCTTAGAGCTTTTGGGGAAAGTGCTTCCAGAAGAAGAGAATGCGATCGTCGCCTTCTCGAGACGCTACGAGCGAGACAATGAGGACTCGGACGATGCGGTCGGGATCAACATCGTCTCAGCGCTCGCGCTGCTGATGGGCGAGACGTTTGAAGCGGTCGGGAATCGCGAGAATGCTGCAATCTACTTCCGGATCGCATTGCGGTGCGACGTCTACAACTCGGAGGTGAGAAACAAACAAAATCGGTAGATGGCTGTACCAGTATTGACTCTCTTCTATATCGTGTGTGCATCACTGTGCAGGCGTTTTTCCACCTCTTTGACAAGCAGATGCTGTCTTCGCAAGAAGAGAAGCGGCTTGTGGCGTCGCTCAATTTCTCTACCGATGAGATGGGGTTGCTTCGACTATTATACCAGACACACGTTGGCAAGGTACGGCTTCTCGCTCTCTATTCGATCGTATTGGTGAGCGTGACGCTTATGGTGAGGCATGATTTGCTAATTTCTCTATGTGGTTTACAGTATGATTCGTCTCCGTCTGTGAACGAGAAGTTCAGCGACATCGAAGAAAAGTTTAGCATGAAGGACAACCTCGATCTGGTACGAACCCTCGATTCACCTGGAGTATACTTTTCACCACTGGGGTACTTATCGTTGTGCGTCTTTGCATCTGTACAGAATATCACCAAAGCAGAGACGTACTACTATCAGCACGACGTCCAACAAGCGCATCAAATTTGTCAATGGTGCGTCTTGCTTTCTCCCCTTTGCTACAATCGTTGCCTCAGGTCTAATACAAGACATTGTGTCGCTTGCTATTTGCAGGGTACGAGACGAAGATCCGTTCAATTCCCGAGTGGTTACAGTATTCGTAGCGACGCTAGTCGAGCTGGGCAAGAAACGCGAGCTGTATCATTACGCTCATCAGCTGGTAAGCAGAATGCATGGTTGCATTCTGTACCTGTGAGAGTGATTGAGCTAATCTATACACTTTGCGTTGTAAATGGACACAACCAGGTTGATGTGTATCCGAAGAAGGCGTCTGCGTGGTACACCGTTGGCTGTTACTACTTGCTGGTGCACAAATATGAAGTTGCGCAGCGATATTTCCAGTACGTGACTTGAATGTGGGAGGGACTTTCATCTCATGAGCTTGTAGCTGACACTTGTTCTGATTGCAGCAAAGCGACAACGCTGGAACCAACGTTCGCTCCTGCGTGGATCGGATTCGGAAACTCCTTCGCAGCACAGGATGAAAGTGATCAAGCCATGTCTTCGTACAGAACCGCTTCTAGTCTGTTTCCAGGATCCCATCTCCCACCGCTCTTCATCGGTATGGAACATCTTCGAACCAACAACCTGGCCCAAGCACTGGAATTCATCAAGCAGGCGAGCGCCATCTGTCCGAGTGATCCACTGGTGTACAATGAGCTCGGCACAGCGTACTACAAGCAAAAGAACTACCCGATGGCGATTGAGATGTTCACAAAAGCGCTCCAACTCTGCAAACATCTACCCGAGGTAAGCACTTGGTTATTCTGATGCAGAGATGGTGATGGTTGGTAATTAAGCTAACTTGCTTTTTCTGTCTAATATACTTCAGCGGCTGATGGAGACATGGGAGCCGACTCTATTTAACCTTGGCTACTCGTACCGGAAGTTGAGGTGAGTTGTTCTGAATGCCAATCGGTGGAGTGGTCTTGATGAAGTGTTAGCTAACAAAACTGTGAACCTTTGGTGCAGGAAATACGACCAAGCGATCCACTATTTCCAGAGCGCCTTGCGATTGTCTCCACGAAATGTTTGTCGACCCTCCTTTGCTTTATGTGTTCATGCTCACATCGAGTCTAACGCTGATGTATGCAAACACATGCACAGGCATCAATCCTCGCAGCGCTCGGTTTTACGTACCACATGAAGGGGAGTTTGGAAGAAGCGATTGAATCATACCATGCGGTGAGTCATAACCAAGCTTTCTACTTTATTGGTGGCTTAGCACTACGTGTCTAATGCTTTAAAACTCTCTAGGCACTGGCGTACAACCCGGAGGACACTCTAGCCGGCGAAATGATCACGGTCGCGTTCGAGGAGTCCCTCTCGTCAAGCCATGGCTCTCTCAGCTCGTTCGATATCCCTCCTCCCGAGCATCGCACTCCGATGGGGCTTCACTCGGGAATCCTCGGGCGACCCACAGATACCTCGCAAGGAGAAGACTCGGTGAAGCGGACGCTGCAACTGGACAATTCCTGCAGCAGCATCGAGCCAAGTCATCGATCGTTGGTATACTCGAGTTTAGACTTTTCGGACGACAGCTCGATGAACCTAGACGAGTGATCCTCGCTTCAAGCCTCGAAGAATTGATTTTATCATCTTCCAGGATCAATATGGTTTGTTCAAGCCCAGTATTTTTCTCCTGTGATGTTGTTGTAGTAGTAGGCAGCACCGGTGTACTGATCGAAGAATTTTTCCCATGGATCTGGCGGCGCGCTGGCATCCTCTGTCCCAGCTTCTGAAGGTATCGCCGCTACGGTAGTAGCAGTCATCATCGGATTCGCGTACTGTTGTTGCTGCATCATTGGATTTGTGAACTGCTGCATCATGGGGTTTCCAAATCCCATGGCGGATCCAAACATCATGGACGCCATTGCTGCCTGGTACACGTATGCTGATGCGAATCCTGGGTACATACTGGGCAACCCTGCGGCAGCTCCAGCTCCCATCATTTGCGCTCCAGAGTACGCGGCAGCAGCAGCAGCTGTGGACGGATCCTCTTCGTAGTAATGGTACTGACCGTACTGGTCGTAGTATCCATACTGGTCTGCATAGCCCTCTGCCCCTGCGCCGACAGGGTAGCCGTTCTCGTCCACCATCTCGGAGCTGTAGTTGACATAGCTGTCTTGGTCGTGGTCGACAGCACTCGATGTCGTCGCTGTCAGCACGATTTCCAGAGCTTTCGAGGACACCGAAGGCGCGGATAATGGACGCGTCCAGCTCGCTTCTTGGGTACGAGTGTTGTAGAAATACGACGCTTGTGCGTTTTCATCCCAGTATTCAACCCACTCCCCTTCAGCGGCGGCTTCTTCACCATCGTCAAGATTGTTGGCTGCGTCATCCGCGAGGGCCTCGGCAACTTTTGCCTCGACTTCAGCCAGCGTCGCCTCAATCACCTTCGCACGAGCGTCTCGTTCTTGTTCGATCTTGTCCTGAATCGCCTTGACGCGCTGTCGACCAAGGTATCCGCGAGCAAGCGACTGGATTTTCATCGCAGAAGCGTTTCGCTTTGCAATTCTCTCTTTCTCGACTCGAGCTCGCTTCAGCATTTGCATCTCAAGCGCTTTGATCTCCTGTTCGCGTGCGCGTGTTTCTTCATCCATGATCGCTTTGAGTCGAGCGAGCGCCATCTCTTTCTCCTGAATCGACTTTAGTCGAGTCCGCTCCTCTTCGTCTTTCAAGCTCGCCATCTGCAGCGCTTGAGCTTGCTGGAGCTTTTCGATTCTCCTCTTTGCAATGTATTTCAAGCAAACCGCTTGAATCTTCAGCTTCGCCTGTTCTTTCCGCATCGCGAGCGCTGCGTTCTGCAGTTGCTTGGCTTCGTTCTGCAGCAAGTTCACCTCCTGCTGCTGCTTTTGGCTCTGCGCGTTGGTTTCCAGCAATGTTGCAAGCTTCACTTTTGTCAGTTCTTCGTTCTCTTGTGTGCGCAACACTGTCTCCTTTTGCTCTTGCTCTTGCATTTCTTTGCCAAGTTTTTCGCGAAGCCGTTCAGCATTGTGCGTCTTCCGGAACTCTTGTAAACGTCGTTCGCTTTGCTGGTGCAGTAGTGTCTGAATCTTCAGCTTCACGAGCTCTTCTGATTCCGCCTCTCGTCGTTGCTCTTCCTCTTCTCGCTGATGAGCGACTTGCTCGCGAAGCTTTGCTGCTTCCTCATTCGCTGTGCTCTGCTGATACATGAGCTGCAGCTTCAGCTTTACCAATTCCTCTTCTTGTTCCTTACGTAGCCGCTCGATCTCATCGTGTGCCTTCTCGGACGCCATCGTCGAGATGCGTCGCTCGAACTCCCGCCGCCGTTGCAGCAGCAGTCGCTTCGCCTTCGCTCGTCTCATTGCACATTGGATCACTAGCGCCGCTTTCTCCTGGACGAGACGAATCTCCTCAAGTTGTCTCCTTCTTTCAGCTTCTCTTTGTTTTGTCAAATAGCGGACCCGTGATAGAAATCGGCGGACACAACACTGGATTTTGACAGCAGCTCTAGCTTTCGTTAGGTTCACGAGTCTCACCAACGCGCGCTTGGCTTCGTCACGGTGCTCCTGGCGCAACTTTGCCACAACTCGACGAGCCTCCTTACCGCGATATACTTTTTGGATATTCAGTGCTGCCTTGGTGCGCTTCTGGTGGAGAAGTTGCAGTTGCTCTCGCTCTTTCAGCTTCTTTTGTTTCTCTGCTCGTGCAATGTTGCCTTTCGCGATTAGTTGAATTCGCTTGGCAGCTTCGTTTTCTTCAAATTCGAGCGCTTTCTTCGCTTGAAGTCGCAAGTGCGACGCTAGGCGACCATGGTACCCGCGCCAGAATGACTGGATCTTCAACGCGCTTCGGTTCATGATCGTAAAGTTCATCCACTTGAGTTTCTCGTATCGAGCACGCTGAGCAACACGGCGAGCTCGGTATCCGCGGTACGCGGACTGAATCTTCATCGCACTTGCTAAGTGCTGAAGTTTCTCCACTTTCTGAGCTTCAATCCGCTGCAAACGCTCTTTCAGATACAAGTTGCGGTAGTGGAAGCAACGCCATCGAGCCTGAATTTTTGTCACTGACGCCATTTCACGCGCATGCTTGAGTAAAAACACCTTCTCATTGCGCAGCAAATAGACGCGCATGCGCGACCGAAACACTCGAAATCGGCATTGAATCTTGGCCGCTGCTACTTCTCGACGTTTCATCTCGTGAACTTGGCGTCGAGCGAGCAAGCCGCGAGTGTGGCGCTGAATCACGACGGAGGACTTGATCTTTTTCTTCTGTAACGCTCGACGAGAGCGCTCTCGACGCGCAAGATAGCTGCGCATACAGCACTGCAGTTTGATTGCGCTGTCGTGTTCAAGCTTGGTCTGCTGAATCACAAGCAACAGTTCTCGCCGCTGATGATTGCGGAATGCGCATTGAATCTTCATCGCTGAAAGGGCTTCGCGCTGTGCTCTGAAAAGCGCTCTCGCGACGCGCTTGCCAGTGTAGCCACGGTAGCAGCGCTGCAGGAGGCTCGCAGATTCGTACTCCAGCTTTGCGCGACGTATTCTCTGAACCCGGAGCCGTGCCAGATGGCCGCGAATGAGCGACTGCATCCTCGTTGCTGCTGCTCGTTGACGCAGCCGCGTGAGTTCCAACCGCGCGAATTTACCGCGGATTATGCGCTGTAATTCAATTGCAGCGCAGTGGAGCTCGTTTCTAGCTTCAATCAGGCACTCTGTCTTCCACTTGGTAAACTTGCGTCGTGTGATCTTGCGCCGCCATTTGTTCATGATCTCGGTCATTTTCTGGCTTCCTTTGCACTTCAAAAACATGTTCGCCTTGAGTTTATTTCTCTCATACATTCGAAATGCGCGCCACTTCTGAAATGCTCGAGAAAGCGCTTGACTCTGCATGCGAAGAAAGAGCTGCTGAACTTTCTCCATGCCCCATCGGTGACAGAATATTTGGGCTTTCAACGACCGCACGGGGCAGTGCTGCTGGACCCAGTGGAGCCCTTCGCGGACTTTCGAGTTGAGCTCCTGGATACCGTATTCAGAGATTGCAAGCTCTCGGCGCAGCTGAGTTAGGTCCACTTGTGCACCTGGACGCAAGCAGGTCGGAGTTGGCCTCGTGAACTGCGAATTGAACTGCTGCATGTGCTTCTTCGACTGGAGTGTTGCCATTTTGAGTGGAGGTAGCGGCGAGTTCGATGCTGATGACGAGAATGACGACGAAGATGGAGAAAGTACCAGAGACATTGATGATGCCTTGCTGTTGCCGCTTGATCCTGGACCTGTGCCAGTGACCCCCATCTGGTTTGCGACGCTTAGCAAGCGTTTTCGCGCTCGCATAAGCCCGACGAACTCGTCAAAGTCGATTTCTCCGTCGTGGTTAGTGTCTGCTTGCTGAATCACGATCGCGAGCTCGGCGTCGTCCATGTCTTCGCCTGATGCTTGCAGAAGTTTCCGAAGCTCGTCTGGAGAGATCGCGTCGCTTCCGTCAACGTCGCATTGCGTAAAGAGCTCGAAGTACCGACCTGTCATCGAGCCATCGTGATCATCACCGTCATTGTCGTCACCGTCACCTCGAGAGCCTTTTGAATGTCTCTGGTCCCCAAAAGCCGCATCTAGCGCTTCGTACTCTTCTAACGTCAGGTTGAGCTGCGCCGCGATCACCAATTTCTGCCGTTTCTCTTCATCTGGGTCATCTAGTGGCGTCACAGTCTCTGTCAGGTCATCTCCATTGTCTGCTTCATCCGAGTTGTACGCCAGCGCTTCGTCATACGACGATCTTCGACCCACTTTTGCTTTACTGTGACTATGGTCGTGCTCGACTTGGTGCTGTTTCGTCTTTGCCTCCATTGGTCCTGAATGCTCGATACTCGACGGTCGCCCCTTGATACCGTCCATCCGAAGCGCATACTTGCGAGTCGTTGATGTCGATGATGAGTTCAGATGACTCGACGGCTTGCCTTTGCGCTTGGACTTCTTGCGTCTCGCTGTCGCCAGTCCGCTCAGCGCCTCCAGCCGCGTTGGTCCGTGTCGCTGGTGATGTCGCTGTCGACCGCTGTTCAGACGATTGTTGTTGTTCTGTTGCGCGCCTCCATAAGCATGACTCCCAGCGCTGTTTGCTCGATAGCGGGACGCCGAAGAGTGCGGTGGTAGCAACCGCTTCAAGCTGTCGACATCTAGGAAGAACGGCGAGTCGATGTTGCTGCTGCTGTTCGTAGTCGTCCAAGTTGCGTCTGTGAGAGCTAACAGCGGAGACGGCGAGAGCGTCGACGTTGACATTGACGCCGGCGAGTACAACAGAGAGCCTGAAGTGCTGCTGCTGGTCGCCTTGCCATGCGATTGCAGCTGGTGATGCAGATAGGGTAGTGAGAGCGAAGGCTGGAAGTTGAGACTCTGGAAGAGCCACGGCTCTCGCTCTTGCTGCTCCTGCTGCTGGTGGTGGTGAGGACCCCGCTGCAGCTGTCTTTTACGTTGCAGGAGCGCCTGTTTCTTGGGCTGCTGCTGTTGTGACTGTTGCGGTTGTTGTGGCTGGGTGGTGCTGCTGTGCCTGGCATCCTCGTGACTGTTGTTGTTGTTACTGCTGCCGCTGTTGGTATTCGTCATATTGAAGCGCCGGTGTGCTGAGTTGCATGCGAGAGCCAAGAAGGAGGAGAAGAGGGTGGTATCCTAGCAGGCGACGCGCATGCTCATGTTCGCCACGTCGGTCGCTTTGTGTTGTGTGTTGTGTCTTTGGCTTTTCAAAATGCGGAATTGACGCTTCCTTCTCGGAGAGCAAAAAAGGAAAAAAGTGAAACCACTTCAACTTCCATTTTCCACCAATCAGCGACTTGGCGAACTTCAGTAAATAATTGTCCTGATAATCAGGATACAGTGGAGTGCAATTGCATTGGGCCCACCCATACATGCATACATGCGTGCATGCCCAGGGGCTTGCTGGAATTCCAATATGGTATGGCGCTGGCTGTGTGTCTCGGACGAGGCAGTAAATCGGAGCACTGGCAGAATGCGACGCGCGCTCACTCAACCTCAACTACACTAGCTTTGCATTTATGGACAAGCGCACGAAGCGCTAGGAACAGGACAAACTAGCCTCCGTCGCTGCGATGCTGTGTGTGCAGGTGACACTTTGTCGTTTAATTTACGAGCAGGCTGTAAAATCATTTCTTGCACTTATTACATACAGTAGTGACAATCTGATTGTCATCCGTCTTGAATAGGAGGAAATCATGCGGTGGGAACTTCTCGTCTTGATACGTTAGTCGGTGTCCAAGGACAGAGCGAGCCTTTACCAGCAGCGATACTGGGCTGACTTGGATGGTACACTGCAGTGTGTGAAGCTACCGCTTGGTAGTAGAAATGATTCTCTAGCCGCAGCGCTCCGATAGCTATCATTTGATGCACTTGCAGCGAGCAACTGCTGTATGCAGCTAGCTATATCAGGGAAGTTCCCTGGAATGTTTTCCTACGTGCAGCTATCAGTCGAATCTGCTCGACTACAGTAAGCAGCACAGTTGCCCTGGCATATCAGTAGAGATAAGATAAAGCAACAACAAAGAAGTATCTTTAGCGGCGCATGAAATTCTCTTCGAAGAACAGATAGCAAGCGACAATTCTTATGGATTCTCTCTTCAAACATGACTGACTGCATCTCGCCGCTTGTCAAAATTTACCGCCGCCGTTGTCGCCGTTATCGCCATTGTCATTATTGCAAGTGAACAATGTCAGTTTCCCAGACTCATCGTGGTCGGCCCCGCCCACCAAGGACGCAGGAGCACATGAAACGTGTCCTCACCCCCATCGCTTGGACATTCGCTGGCGTCGAAGTAGTCGGAGAGCAGTGCGTAGGGCTTCAGCAGCCGCTCTCGAGTGTAATACCCATGCCAGCTGACCTGCGGATCCGTCCTCTTCAGCCACTTGCCGTCTTCGCCGCGCGTGATGAAGAGATGGTAATAGTAGAACGGGCGATTCAAGAACTTCCATTTTTTGTGGATCGCTTTTTGCAGCTCGCGTACTGGTGCGGCCGCGCTGATCATGATGCAATGCACATTTTGAGCTGGAAACGCCTTGGACACGATTCGCAGCTTCGGAGGTGGTAGCGGAGAAGCAGGGGATGTGCGACACAGCGGCCGTGAGAGCCACACGATCAACGAATCTGCGAGACGACGAGCGACTGGCTTTGAGTTGAGAGCTTCACTTGCGGGTTTGGCGATCTCAGTTGCCTGCTTCTTTGGCTGAGCATGCTCACAGAGATCAGCTGGAGCGAGTTCTTCATCCTCCTCTCTCGCTTTGGTGTCAGTTATACCACTGTACTCCTGACATCCGCTGTCGTCAAAGTCTTCCGTGCAGCCCACTATGTCAATGAGAGCGTGGATCTCGCTCTTCCACCAGCTTCGCTTGGCTACAAGGAGGCTGCTCACGTGCGGATTCTCGCGGATGCGAGCGCTTTTCGTCAGATACTTGTTGCGAACGCGCTCGGCGATCGGATACTCGTAGTCCGTGAGCGCGGAAATGTCTTCGTCCGTGGTTTTCAGCCATTTGCCTCTGCTCTCTGCTTCATGGCTGGTCGCTTTGTAGATCTTGAGACTACGCCTGTGATGGAGCGTCACGTTGAACGCCAATAAGCTGGACACGTACAGCGCAAATGTCTTCATGTCGGCGTCCCGTGGGACCTTGATCTTGAAGATGCGCGGGTCGCCCACCACGCAGCATGAGAGCTGGGTCATCTTCGCCTCCCGCTCCATTGTCGACAGTGTTGGAATTACGGCCTCAAGTGGGACGATTCAGAAAAGTGAGAGATCTGGAGATGCTCCCGGTACACTGCGGTAGATTGAGCGCACGCGTCAGGACCATACCCATCAATAAGCTACCTTATCCTAACCTTGGCGCACGAGCCACCGTTGAAAACCTTGAGATGACAACTGGCGGGACGAGGTCATCGTGATGTTGATTGACCACTAGAAGCAACACGGGTTAGCTTGTAATAACTAGGATACCGTATCAAGTCAACCGGAGGTTCGTGGACCTCTGGTTGACTGTTGTTCGGGTTTTGTGACTCACGAGCTCCCATTGGCTTTCATCTTTTTAGGCAATGAAAACCAATCATTTCTGTTTTCTCAGCCAATCTAAGGCGTTCTAGTAGTTGCCCAAAGGGCAGCTGAAAAAAAAACTCGTGTGTTTACTGCACTTGAGGTTGACTAAAACCGACAGTACAGTGTATATCGAAATTCCGCCGGCTTATAATCTCTTCAGAGCGCAGTGTAGCCAACACGATCTCCAGAAGTTTAGTCTCCTTGACGCCCGACTGATTGCGCTCCGCCCACGGGCCACTTGCGGATTGCTTGGCCAAACAAATTGTCATTCATTTGCGCGACTTGGCTACACTCGTCCTTGGGATGCAGCAGCAGCAACACCATGTGATGATGTGCGTATCGCAGACCTCCTGCAGTCGCCAGCAACGGACGAAGCGTTAGGGTATTTCCTATATATTCAACACTGCACGGAGCTCGCAGCCCGAAAGGTCCCTCTCCACTCTCTTTTTTCTCATAATCGTAGAGGCGACCTGTGCATCTTGGTACTCTGTGAAATACTTGCTCATCATGGACCAGCAAGGCAGATGCAGATGCAGGAGTGGTTTCTGGGCCATCCCCTTTCTCTCTTATGGGAGCGCTGCTCTCCGTTCTCTTTGCTTCGACGTCATCGCTGGTGGCGCATGCATGCCTGCATGTCGCTCGTTTTGCAGCTCAGGCGTGAAACCGGCGTAATCAGCGAGCGAAACCACTTCAACACCAGCACTGGATCTCTTTTCCCGCCAATCAGAAAGATGCAAATCGTAATTTTATCCAATCATACACCACCCTATAAATAATACCTCCGTGAGGGACTATTGATTTCGTGGAGGAGGAGCTAGGGAGACAGACAGACAGACAGACAGCTTTGCTTCCGCAGCGTCTTGCTTGGCCATTGCCATTCCGCAAAAAGCAACACACCAAGCACCAAGCAGCTCAAGCCCCATTCGCACCTCGTACGCAACGACAGAGTCATGACGGCCAAGAGCGGAAGAAACCTGGCGCTCACCGGTGCGGTGGGCGTGCTCATCGCGGCCTACGGTGTGTACGTGGAGCACCAGAAGAATGCGCATCCGGGCGAATACGCGGCGCTCTGCGACTCGCAGTACTTCTCCTGCTCCAAGGTGCGAGCAGCTCCATTGCGTGATTGCGTGCTACGAAGCGCTGCTGCTGCTGTGCATGTGGTTGTAGGCGCTGCCTTCTGCGTATGTTACTAGTGATAGTGTGGTGACGATGAGTTGTATCTGTTGTTGCTTTGGGGTTTGTGTGAACGCGTGCAGGTGATGGCAAGCGAGTACGGGAGTATGCTGTCACATCACGGATTTGTGGAGAAGGGCTCGTTGCTTGATCTCCCGAACGCGCTTATTGGTAAGAGTTATGTTGTACGCGTGTATGGACTTGCACTGTGGTTGAAGCTAACCACTGACTGAGGCGATGCTATTCCCTTTGTAGGCATGTTTGCGTATGCACTGTTCGCGCTATATCCTGTGCTGCAGGCGGTACCGTTCCACCCACAGCTCTACGTGGCAGCATCCAGCGTCGCTGTGGTGCGTCCCATTAGCGTTTTAGTGTACACATCTCTGTTGGGCTATCGCATTTACCAATGATGCATCTTGTGCTTTCCATGCAATGCTCATGTAGGTTGCGACGGTGTACCTGGCGTACATCCTAGCGTTCGTACTGAAAAACGTCTGTCTGGTGTGCATCGGATCGTATATTGTGAACATCCTGCTCTTCTGGAACTCGTTGCAAGTGCTCTACGACCACCACGTCGCTGCTGTGAGGAAGCACAAGAGCAGCGCGATCAAGAAGAAGGCGAATTGATCTGCTGGCAAGATACACACACAAGACGGCGTAGGTTACACCGAACCAGCAGAATTTATTTGATTGAATACGCAGAGGTACACCATATATTCCTATTAATAGCACTGAATCTGTACATACTAGGCACTCTCTCTCGAAACCATGAATGAATGGCACATGATGCATCTCAGCTCAGAAGGCATACTTGATAGGCACAGTATGGCATTGTCAGCTTGGCACTCGCCGAGTGAGCCACCCAAGAGGTCTGTCGTGCAAACAAACAACAGAAATCCACACATCAGAATCAACATACTCGGCGGCACAGTTTGCCAACCAAAACGGCAAAAAATGACGACACATCGCACGCAGCACGTACGCGTTAACTTTCCAGAGCGGCGGGACCTTCGGGAACACGATGTGCGCGTCATAGTCGACTGCAAACGGCGTTGCAGACCCTTCACCATCGGCGCCGATAAACCCAATCGGCTGTTTTGCGCGGACGAGCTGGAAATTGGTGTCACCAACGCCATTCGCCCACCGGAACCCTCTCTCTGTGAGCTTGAACACCTGCGTGATCTCGTACTTTACAGCTTTCTGCTTCTTCGTCTGCTCAGTTGGCTCTAATTCACCAGAGCCCCGTGGCGCAAGCGACTGCGTATCATACGCCAGAATCTGCAAGATGCTGTCAATAATACCGTCCACTTTCTGCTCCGACAGGTCGCTAGCAACGCCGCTCTCGTAGCAAATACCCAGGCCACCGTTTGCACCGACGAACTCATCCGTGAGCGCCACTTTCCCGTCGGCGAGCAGGTACTTTGGGTCGTGCAGCAGGATCTCGCACGGCAGGCGCTCAATGATCTGCGAGAGCTTGGTTGGGATCACAGCGTTACCAGCGATGCGAACGAATGGCTCAGACGGCTTGTTAGTCGAGTGCAGGTCCAGCATCACGTCGCTTGCCGCGAAGATCGGCGCGAGCTCGCGCGCTCGCTGCTGCTCGTAGGACTGCGACGACGCTCGTCCTGAAGGAGAAGACAGCACGTCAATAGAGAAGCAGCGGTTCAAGTCTTCGTGCGGCGAGGATCCGCGCTTGCCGATGCGGATTGCTGCCGGGTTGCCGTACACGAGCGTGACGGAGCCGTGCGTGAGCGTTGGGAACACATGCGCGCCGCCGGAAATGCGCAACGGGGACACGTGCAACAGCGCCAGACGCAGCGCGTCCAGCACTTTCACGCCAATGCGCTCGTTGCCGTGCACGCCACCAACGATCGTCACGCGAGGACCCACAGCCCGCGCATTGATGCCGGACGCTGCGAACTGGTAGACGCCGTGCTGGAGCTGCGCGAAAGTGTTGCCGGATCGAGCCATCTTCAGCTTGCGAGTGGCTGAGTGTTACTTTTCGATACTCAATAAGGGGTGCCAGCTTGAGTATCAATCGATAACCTTTGGTACCAAAGTGTCGAAATAAAGAAAAGATCGGTACCAAATCAGAATTCTGAAGAGAAGATTGAGTCACAAACGCCCGTTATTCAAAAGGGAAGGGCATGCAGCACCAGGCGACGATGGCGTTCTTGATGGCGCTGCTTATGGCGCTCGTAGCGCTCCTGTCATTGGCATCGGTAGCTACTGCACATGACACCGACACCACGCAACAGCACTCACAACGCATGCGCGACGTGCTGACGAGCCACATGTCCACGAAGACCAAGTACCCGCTCATGGCGCACGACGAGGAGATCGAGACGCTGACGCGCGAGCACGCGCACGCCGAGGCGCTCCATTGCCGCCCCGCGCAGCTCAACTTTGTGATCCGCCACGGCACGCGTTACCCGACAATCAAGGATATCACACGCATCTCAGCCATACACGAGAAGCTCCGTGGCCACGTTATATCTGGCAGCAGTCGTCCGTGGCTCGACAACTGGGAGAACCCGTACAAGGCTGAGGAAGCCGGGTGGCTCGCACCTGTGGGCATCAACGAACTCATCGCCATCGGCGACCGACTGCGCGCCCGGTTCGGCTCGCTTTTTGGACGGCACTTTACAGCGTCGGGCTTTGCGTTTGAGAGCACGTGGAAAGTGCGCACGCAACAGAGCGCGTCGGCGTTTGCGTTCGGGTTCTTCGGCGGCCGCCACGAGCCCGTGCACATGCACGTGGCGGCGATCGGCGAGGACCACGAACTGCGCTTCTTCGACAACTGCCCGGCGTACGACCGCGCAATAGACCAGAACGCGACCGCGACGATCCACCACAAGCAGTACCGCTCGAGTGCGCAGATGCGAGCCAACCTGGACGCATTCCGACGCCTTGCGGGTAGCGACGAGAAGCTCACGCAGAAGGACATGGAGGCCGCGTACGCCGCGTGCGCGTTCGACGTCGCGACGCGGGACGCGTTTGACGAGTGGTGCGCGCTGTTTGATGAGGATCTGATCCACTCGATGGACTACTTCCACGACCTCAAGCACTTTTACAAGAAGAGCCACGGAAATGCGCTCGCGTTCGAGATCGCGGCGCCACTGCTGCAGGACGTGTTCCGGTCTATGAAGCAGCGGGTTGATGGCAAGTCGCAGGTGGAGGGCCACTTCCGCTTCGCGCACGCCGAGACGATCCTGCCGCTCGCGTCGCTGCTCAACCTGTCGTACTTTGACCGGCATGCGAGCGACAAGCAGGGACACTTCCTGGCGGACACGCCGCTGGAGCTCTCCAAGACGCGCAAGTTCCAGGCGTCTGTGCTCGCACCGTTCGCAGCCAACATCGGATTTGTGCTCTACGAGTGCGAGGATCAGGCCACAGAAGACCAGTTGTCGTTCCGGGTTGCGACGCTACTGAACGAGCGGGAGGTGACGTTCCGCGAGTGCGACGACCAGGCACTGTGTCCGTTTTCCCAGTTGGAGAAGATCTTCCGGCGATGGATCCACGAGTTTGACTTCCACGAACAGTGTCAGTGAGCGAGCCAGCGAAGGAACCAGAAGTGAAGCTGGGTTGACGAGACATGCAATGTGTGAATTACTTGTAACATGAGGGATTTTGGCAACTGAGAAGCTGTTGATTTCAGGACACAAACGCCTCGCCCGGCTCCTATATCTAAGATTTTTTCCCAACTAGCACACGAAACTGTTGAGTATCTATGAGGCGAGGACAGTGCGACTACCTCACTCTGTACCATGTACGCTTTCATGTGGGCTCCATCTATCAGTGCAAGAAGAACAGTGCACGCCCAGTGGCTGACTAGGGACACGATGGCGGACGCTACCGGCACAAGCCACGCGAACGCTCAAGGCTGCTCACGGCGCCGCCCCACGCAGCGACATACAGACGCACCACGCGCCAACAACAATCTTGCACTCTTCATGCTGACGGACCCCACGCTCTGGCGCAGCGTCACAGCGCTCATGACCGGATGGCCCTTCCCAGTCTTCCAGTTGTGGAAGCAGCGCGCCACTAAGTACAAGCTGCACGCACCACGCTGGAGTGGCGAGGCGCTGACCTTCCCACAGAAGCGCGCGGCTCGATCGCCCACGTCGCGATCATCGAGGACAACCAGCGAGTGCTCGAGATGGTGTACGAGCTGCTCAAGGCCCCGCGCAAGGTTGTGCTCGAGCCTCGCGAAATCCAACTGGGCTCGGTTGCGAGCGAAGCGCTGAACTTCAATCACGTGATGGCGCGTGCAGCGCGCTACGGTCGCCTCGAGATGCTCCAGTGGATGGCTGAGATGGCGACCAAGGAGCACATGTGGTGGGTCTAGGAGGAAGACCTGATCGCACACGCGCTGTACAGACGCGATTTTACAGTGATGAGCTACTTGGAGGACGAGTTTCCCAGCGAGACCACGCAAGTGTCATATCAATTCCTCCTCCAAGCGGTGAGAGACGACGACCTGGAGCTGACGAATTGGTACTATGAGCACGAGCGCCATCTTAGCAGCGAAGAGTCCTTCGAGTGGCGCTATGTGATGGACCACGCGGTGTCGCTCGAGATGCTTCAGCTCATGCATGCGCATCGCGAAGTTTGCTGCACGACTCGAGCGATGGATAGAGCAGCGGAGCTCGGTGATCTCGGGATGGTCAAGTTCCTGCACGAAAACCGGGATGAGAGCTGCACATCCGACGCGATGAGCTCTGCTGCGGCAAAAGGTCACGTTGGAATCGTCAGGTTCCTCCACGAAAATCGATCAGAAGAATGCACCACCCACAACATGAACGTGGCAGCTAGGAATGGACATCTCGAGGTTGTTAGGTTCCTCCACGAGTACCGAAGTGAAGGCTGCACGAAGAGCGCGATGGACCATGCGGCCGAAAACGGTCATCTGGATATCGTCAAGTTCCTGCACGAGAACCGAAGCGAGGGCTGCTCAAAGTACGCAATGGACATGGCAGCTGGGAGAGGACGTCTTGACATCGTCAAGTTCTTGCACGAGAATCGTAGCGAGGGCTGCACGAAGAACGCGATGGCCATGGCTGTCAGATGCGGCCACTCGAGGGTGGTCAAGTTCCTGAGCGAAAACCAAAGTGAAGGAGGCTCAAGTGAACGTGAACAGGTAGGCAGATCGCGAAGGAGATGTGACGGAGAAAAGAACAGCAGAAGACAAAGGCGGGTATAAGCACGTGGAATCTTGATGTATGCGATGTATTTTTTTCCGTATGTGAAGGTGTTGTAGTTTATTTGTCACTGCAATCACATGTACAATTCATAGTACTACGTAGTAGTAGAGACTGTAGACTAGTCACGGAAATTGGCTTAAAGGCGAATGACACTTTCATACCAAGCGAGGCACCCGAGCCAACCAGAGTGTATTTCGTCAACAGCAAGCCAGACGACTAGCAAACCTGGAGAACCGTGCTTGGAGTCTTCTCTTACCATCAATCTTGCTCATTTCCTCCAACTTGATCCTCACTAGCTTCCACACCAATTCTGAACGAATTCATATCCTCATCTTCGCTTTCTGCAGTGCTGCTTCCACGCAGGATTCGCATCACCTCCAAGTCACCACGTCGTTTTGCGAGTCTCACCGCGTAACTTGAGCAGCCTTCCGACCGATTTTTGCCCGGAACCTAACCACCTCGGTATGCTCATTGATCACTGCCATATCCAACGCTTTCTGTGCGCAGCTCTCACTTCGGTTCTCGTGCAAAACTTAACGACCTTGATGTGCCCATTTTCTGCCACCCAGTCCATCGCGCGGGTCGTACAGCCCTCGCTCCTGTTTGCGTGTAAGAACTTGACAACGTCAAGGTAACCATATTTTGCAGCAGCATCCATCGCCTTTGTCGTGCAGCCTTTGCTTCGATTCTTGTGCAAGAACCGAACTCTCAAGTTACTGTTGCTAGCAGCGACGTTCATTGCCTCCATCGCGCAGCCTTCACTCCTGTTTGTGCATAAGAACTCGACAACCCCGAGTTTGCCATTTCGAGCAGCAGCATCCATCGCATCGGTAGTGCCCTCCGTTTTGGTGCCCATGCGAGAGAAGCTGAAGCATCTTGAGAGATACCGCGTCATCCATCGCGTACAGTACCCCAATGCTCACGCGGACGCTGAAGTTGTAGTCGCGGTCGTACAGCCACTTGACCATCTCGACGTCGTTCTCTCGAACTGCCTGGGAGATGAAGTGGAACAGCACTCGCGTTTTCTCGCTTGGGTATTTCTCGTACAATAGACTCATCACTTCAAAGCGTCGCTGGCTGAGCGCCGTTAGCATCAGCAGCTTTTTCC